>JACXGI010003356.1:0-22916 GCA_016801175.1 Esox masquinongy | reverse complement strand
TGGGCTCTGGCTGGAGTGCTTGTCCCAGGGCCCCCTCTGGAAGGGCAAAAGGACCCGGCCAGTGTGCTGGGGGTCGAAGATTGGGTCTCCCTCCGGGATGGGGATGTTCATAAACTCCGGAGGACAGCCAGGAGGACGGGAGTCCACAATCTCAAACACTACATGGTAGCCTGCACAAGCAGAGGAGAAAGCAACATAGCGAGACATGTTTTATATAAAGAGACATCCTATAATAAGATCCACTTACATTAAAATGGCATACCTTATTATATGATGTACTTTATATAGAGACCAAGTAAATGTAGCACTACTTTTTTGTGTGTTTAATATAATATTGTAAACACACACTGTACAACCATGGCAGGGATAAGATCCTAGAGTGAGATAAGACAAGTCAAGCCTGATTTAGGCACCCTTCTGAATTGGCACAAAGCCACTCATGAGTCTTTCACAAGACACTGTCACCAACCACGGTGACATCACAGCGCATTAGATAAACTGGGATAACACACTACATGGTTTCCCAAAAAGAGGCTGTGAGCAAAACCACACGGTCTGAAATATCTGAATGGGTCAACTCTCTGACCTTGTAATTGATGTTAAAAGGGCAAGGAGGACTTTTTTGAACTGCAGAGAACCATTGAAGAGCTCAGAAGGTTCTTTGATTCATTGTGATCACCCTTCCTGACGAACCTTTGAGAAACTAATTATTTTGATTTTGACTGGGCATATGACTGTCTTTTCCCCAAAAAATAAAACAATGTGCCCTTGGGGTTTGCTAAATGTGTTAAAATTAAATTTGTTAAATTTGTTCAAAATTTTTTAATTATGTACAGTGCCAGTCAAAATGTTGGACACTCCCATTCAAGTAAATGGGTAAGTGTGTCCAAACATTTGACTGCTACTCCTACCGTAAATATTTAAACTTTTAGACTTACTGAAGTTAGTGGGGTAACTTTCACTTTTACTCAAGTCATTTTCCGTCTCTTTACAGTTGGGTACTTCTGTCAACTACAGACTTCAAAACTAAAACAACATCCTGAAGGAGTCTGAATGAACAAAAAAAGTACATGACATTCGAGTGTAAACCTACCAAAAAACACAGCGAGTACGGTCTGGTTGTTTGCGGAGGGCAGGCCGGACGGACCTTTGGCAATCACATCACTGAGCCGTCGCGGGTTGGGTAGCTGAGGTTCCTGCAGCGGCTGTAGAACCCCATCATAGTAGCGCGCTGGCAGCAAGCGCACCAGAGCGGATCCTGCATGCGCAAAGAGGAGAGTTCCTCATTTGAAAAACGGCGCAACGTATTTGGCTTTCTGTAAGAGAATCCTATATTTAAATATGAATGTTTTCAGAATTTAACATTGCGAGTTCGATTTTTAGATGTTTTGATTAACTCACCTACAGCGCCTCGGTCATGATCGGCTAAGTTGTTGTACCAGCCGTCATATCGTTGGACTTCCCAGGTGACTTTGGACTGAGTATCTAAACAGGTGAATGATAGGCTAGATAGACGGTCCTCTCAGCGTGATGTTCTAATTCATGACTTTTACGCTATTTGTTTTATCAGAAATTATACATTTTCCGTAAGTTTAACATTTCCGTAAGTTTAACATGCCGTAGGGTGTACACTTACGTTCAACGAAAATGGCCAGCAACGCCTGCACTGCCAACAAAGGCCTACTCCAGATCCGTTTACGCAAATCCATTGATGCGAGAGATGCACCTCAGCAGGCAGAGTCCTAAACGGTCAAGAGTATTCAAGGAGTAGCCTACTGGTGTGGAAAGAGCAAGGTAGGACAACAGCGAAAAAACATTTTGATAAAGGAGATAAAAAAAAATACCAGTACTCTACAATGGGTATTTTTATGTGAGCAGTGCTAGATTGCTTTCCCCGACAAACTAGAGAAAATATAACTTTTTAGGTTTTAAAGAAAAAACAACACATTTTCATGGTAACTCACCCAATTTTGAGGTTAGATTTTTACAGTTAAAGAGTCCGAGTTGGGGTTGTAAAAATCCAGGTGAGCAAAATAGTGGTCGGGAGAAAAGGATATAGCCTAGTGTTGATGACCCAACTTCTCATAATAGACTGACACATGCGTTTCCTTCTCGGAGCAGTCCTCACATCATCATAAATAGACTGACACGTGCGTTTCCTTATAGGAACGATCATCACGGTTTCACACACCTCTGTTTCAAAGAATACCAATCAATGCAACACGAAGATACACAAAAAAAAGCGTACGTGCGTGGCTTGGGTATAAAAGTATATCGCTTTGACATTCGTTATTCCCATCCTTCTGCCTCAGTCTTGGCTGCGCATCTTTTTGAGACGTTCAGGTAAGCATTATTCTAAACAATTAGCGGATTTATTTATGACATTAATCCAATGCCCAGTTACTGTAATTGTTCAGAGACAGTTTTTTGTCTGTTCTGTGTGTTTACGTCTTTTATTTGTTTGTTGTTTAAAAATCTGCTCAACTTTGATATTTTTTTAGTTTTTACTATACTCACTGACCTTACTGTACCATTGTTTAGTTTATATGCTCTCACCACAGTCTCAACAGAGAGGCTTCTTAAGCACATTATATGCTACATTAATTAAGCCTGCCGTTGTTAAAATGAAGTGCTTTGTTGAAACTATAGTGGCTCTGAGTTAACAAGCCACCAGTGGAGACAAAACCTGAATTTAGCGGGAGTCTTGAAACACATGGGTGTGAGGGTATTGACACAGATTCAAGGTGTACTGGAATATTAATCTGCAGGTGTTTTGAAAAACATGACATTGGGTCTTGTGACAAGAGTTTTGCAAGGCCAGAGATTCAGAGCATTAAAGCCTTTAAATGCTGTTGTGGTGTTTCGAATCCTGTCTGTTGCAGAATCAGATCCCTTCTTCTGAAGTTTCCAAAGATGGATATAAGAGTCATTCTACTTGCTGTATATAGGTCACATCTGCAATGTTATCCTCAAACAAAATACACAAAAAAATATTTTTGGGGAAATGTTTTGGGCAAACACAAAATTAATAAGTTAGCCCAATAATAATAATTGAGTCTAAAATGACCTTATGAAGACATGATTTTGAAGATTCAAATTCTTTTTTTTTCTCCCGACAAATTATCGGATGACAACAAAAACATTTCTATTGAGAAACATAACATGGAAGGAGGTTTAGGTGTATAAAATCATGTAATTTCTATTTTAGTCATTTTAGCAGATGTTCTTATTCAGGTCAAACTACAGGAACCATTTGGGTTAAGTGCCTCGGCTCAAGTGCACAACGGCTCCCTGCGTAGGGTGCCGTATTTCGGATGGGGCATTATGAGTGTCCTGACTCTCTGTGGTCACCGAAGATCCCATGACACATCATGTTGGTCAGGGTGTTAACCCCGGTGTACTGGGCAATCCCCTCTGGCTCTCATATCGTCATGTCCATCTAATCTCTCTTAGCTTCCAAATTCAATCCCCTCAACTCCCCTGGTAAAAAAAAGTTTCGTAATTGTAAAAGACTGCGGATACTAAATGCATGAAATCAATAATGTAAGTCACACAGAGAAAGGGCAGGAGCTAAATTACTTAACTGTCAAATGTATATGATTGTTTTTCGGTTAAGATCTGTGAACATAGTATGTTGTTTTTTTGTAGTTTTTTTTGCAGGAAGAAATAGAAATACTATCAAATATCAAATAACAAGCAAGAATGACAGTTTGTAAATCCCTAAATAACATGCTAACTGCTATAATATTAGTTATTATCAATTTACAATAAACATGTCATTTGTCTTGATTCAGAAATCAATGCCTGCAAGTCATATAATAGATTTTATTTACTTCAGCAATTTATTTCCACCTGTTGTTTGGCATTACAGCGTTCCTCAGTTTCCCTTACTGCTGTGATAGGTAACTCTGTTCCCAGAATGCTGCCGGGCCGCATGGACACACCTGGTCCTCCAGGGTGTTAGAATCAAAATCACTGCCTGCGGCCCTGCAGCACCTGGGTTGTCTTTCACTGTCCAACTGTACAGTGAGGCACTAATGGGATTCCACCGTTTTCCTATCGCTGTATCTTTAGTCAGTAACTGAGACACACTGCTCTCCACTCTAACACTGTCTCTTCTGTCACTCTGTCAGGTCTTAGCTTCAGTTCCCGGAGATCCCCAGTTAAGATGACTTTCTACGATGACATTTACCCATTCTACCCCCTACAAAGAACCTCTTTCATCTTTAACACCCAACTCCTCACCATTATTCTCGTCTTCCTGGTCCTTGCGGTCACCTTTCTTCTAATTCTGCCAGGAATCAGAGGCAAGTCGGTGAGTATGACCAAACAGCACCACTGAGCTATGGGTTGAATTTGTGCCATCAGCAATGGAATCAATTCTAATGTTGACACTTATTTGACTCCATGCCCAAACTGTAACCCGTGAGTAAATTATCTAAGAATACATATTGACCTAAACTGATTATTTTCCCATCCAACGGGATGAAGAGGAAATTGACTGAAAAATGTAATACTTTATAAATATGAAATGGGTTACTAAGTCAAAGGCCAGGCCTACGTGATTTGTGACTTGTTTCCTCAAACCTTCTATTTCAGAGACTGTTCTGGATGTTCAGGATCATTATCAGTTTATTTATAGGTGTTGTGATAGTCGGTGAGTACCGAGCATCGCATCACAACTATCGCAACACAAGGAAATGATCAGTAGTCATAACATTTTATTACTTGTCATGTTGCCGAGAAAAAAAGACAGGTTCATGACCTCTTCCTCTCAGTATGTCCCTGTTTTGATTTTCAAATTAAACAGATTATACATATTTTTACACTATTTACTTGTGAAACAGTTGCATTTTTATCACATAACTGATCGCATTATGCAATACAAATTCAACAATTTCTCTGTGTTCAGTTAACATTTATTTAGAGTGATTGTCACCTCTTGGTTTAGGAGGATATCGGATAGTTCTCAGTGTACGCACGTCAACGTTTCTAATTGCCCCCAACTATTCAGCAGCTCAAACAAACAATACATTCTATTGCATATTTATTTAATTTTTGTTCTGAGAAAGACCTCATTTCATGTCACCTCAGCCCTGAATTTCACCAGTGACTGGGCTGTGGCCCAAACCTCAACCAGCACCACATACAAGTCCTTTAGCAGTGAGGAGGTGGATGCAGAGGTGGGCCTACACATCGGATTGTATGGCATCAACATCACTTTAAAAGGTGAGCCCACTGACATGTAGAATTAGAAGATTTCATTGTTTGTTCTAAATGTGCATGAGACCACCACATCAACATATATGTAAAGATGGACCCTTTTAAAAAAAATGCCCTGTAAAAAATACCCTTTGCTCTTGGAACAATTTTGTAGAAAAAAATATTTGGGACATTAACTTAAAACGTTACCGCAAATGTCTTCTAGTCATTTGTGCTTCTATTTGTGCTAGTAGTACAGTAAAAATCTTTCATGTGACCCCTTTATATACTCTTTCCTTACAATTCTTAGTAAACTAGGCCCAATCAAGAATGTGCTAACCAAAAATTGCCCTATGTAACATTGAATTCCCTGAGCTGAACCGTAAACACTTAATTAATAAATCTGGCCTCCAAAGCCCCACTTGACAGGGAGTCAAGCAACGAGCAGCTCAAGCATTCATGAAAGCAAAGGCAAGATTTTACAAAACAACAAGTTCCCATAAATTGTTGTGATCCTAAAAAGTTCTGTAAAACGTCCTCAACTCTCATCAAGAAATACACATCAGCACCCTATGGTCAGGTGTCTTGTTTTGATAAGAGCAGAGGCTTTCTTCTGGCAGGATGTACAATTTGCATGGAGGTGACATGAAATTTTACTTTGGAGACTCGCTGATCCTAAGGTTTAACCAACTTTGGCAATTCAATGATCCTTTAGGAAAAACATTTTTAAAGGATATTTTTGGGGGGATATTTTAATTCATTTAGACTGTAGGAAACAGAGGGGGAGACTGGCAAGAACAGTGAGGATGCTGGTACTGAACTCCGGTCTCTGCTGCACATTGATCCACTACGCCAAGGCTATGCATTCCGTTGAGAAAAAAAACAATTTTTAAATAGTCAGCAGGGCCAGTTCTAGGCACAAGCAACATAAGCTGCTGCTTAGCGCCCCGACTGCTAGGGACTGCTAGGGGAGAGGGCCCCAAATCAAATTTTTCCTTAGGGACCCCAAAAAAGCCTAGAGCCTGTCCTGATAGTCAAGATGGGTATTTCCAACTAGCTATTTTATAGTTTTTACTCTTATGTATTTCCTAAATAAATATGAAGTACATGAAAGACAACGGATTTGCTGCCAAGGTTTTTATTGCAACATAAGTATTTGATGCAACGCTCTACTTCACATGGATTATAACCATTATCCTATTTGGCAGAGGTTCCTAAACAACTTTTTTTCGGAGACCTAAAAATCACAGTCAAAAGCTCTTGAGGACCAGCCTTTGCTGGGGTGAGGGAGTTTTTAAATGTGACACATTAAAGCGTTGCCAGTCAAGTTCAAAGAACATTTGATCGGTTCAGCCGCATTGCATGAAGTAATATTGACACGAACAGAAAGGTCTCAGACCATGCCTTCCTCTCGGCCCCTCCAGGGAATCCTGTGAACCAACTCAACGAGACCATCAACTACAACGAGATGTTCAAGTGGCAC
Source organism: Esox masquinongy (assembly GCA_016801175.1). Classification (NCBI taxonomy): domain Eukaryota; kingdom Metazoa; phylum Chordata; class Actinopteri; order Esociformes; family Esocidae; genus Esox; species Esox masquinongy. The sequence goes on along the minus strand of JACXGI010003356.1, from coordinate 16,231 downwards.
AACACCGATGAGGAGTACGAGAAGGCCCTGGAGAGAGGCCTGCCCAACCCGATCCTTTACATCGCTGAGAAGTTCACCCTCAGTAGTCCATGTGGTCTCATCTACCAGTACAGATACTCTGGCCAATACGCCTCATCCACCCTCTGGTAAGACAACACAGCTGACGTGGTCCGAGGGTGGAGGTCCCTGTTACGGGACCAGTCCCCACCACCACCACCACCCGTACATAATTAGGCCTGTTGATCCCCCCAGGACGGCGTTCTGCTGCTGGCTGGTGGCCAACGTGTTGTTCTCCATGCCGGTCATCCTGTACGCCGGCTGCATGATGGTGGTCACCGCCGCCTTCATCTTCTTCTCCATGGCCTCCTTCTCCACCATCATGAATCTGCCGTCATGCATGTTCACCCTTGGCACCATGGGAGCCTTCCAGACGGAGTACAGCGGGTCCTTCTGGTTGGCGCTGGCCACGGGTAAGGAGCAGGCGCGTCTACTAGAAGGAGTCTACATTCCAAACTGCACCCTATTCCCTATGTTGTGCACTATTTTTGATCAGGGCCTTAGTGTTTAGATTACCTCACAAAACATGAAAAACAAAGGTATGCAAACACTCTGCAAGTCTTAGGCACTTTTGACCCAAATACAGCACCTGCTGCGTTATTTACATTGTTGAAAACAGCGACATCCCTGCCGGAGCTGAACTTTGGGGATGTGTACATGTACCTTGTGAAGAATCCTTCCCCTTACACTGCTACCAAAATGAAAGTGTACAAAAGTGCAGACAGCTATCTGTACATTCAATCAGGGTGGGTCAATAATGCGATTGTTTGGGAGGTGAAGGAGAAGAAATTGTTGTTAAAGTGAAGTTTAGTGCTAAATTACCATTGGTTCTATGGGTGGTCAGTGTAGCGTAGTGCAGCCAGTATAACACAGAATCTTGTGACAAATGTACCGGGAATAATATAAATGTTTTCCCAATGTCAGGTAAACCATTCTTACTGTTTAGATGACCCACTATTGACAGCCTGGGTTGCTGTGGAGAAGGTTGGATTGGTGCGATTTTCTCCTGTTTTAACTTTGTTATTAACTTAGCTAATGCTATATGTTTAATAAGAGAGGTTTAGCTAGCCTCACTAACATTAGCTAGGCCATTGGAGTTGGTTGCATCGGTGCAGATGAAAACAGACCATGTCATTCATTACAATGATTACATGTAGATATGATTGCAAATTCAATATATATGCTGTTAGCGCAACCAATGAAACTGCAACTATCTGGCATTTTGAAGTATAACTTGTGAAAGTTTTGAGGTTGTCTATGGTGGGCAATGGAATGAGAGTTTGTTTTGCCCGCAAAGTGGGCATTCCCATATGCCGTGACGTCATGTGAAAACTATCAATTGGTCTGTTGCTCTGGATAAGTGTTGGTAAAATGACTAAAATGTATTTGTATCAAATTGAAAAGCAGGCAATTGATGAAGGAGGCCTCCATGTTGTTTTGGCAGGTGTGCTGTGTTTGTTGTTAGGAGTGATGGTGGTGGTCCTGGACTGTCTGATCCCGGACAGGATGCGAGAGGCCTTCAGTGTCGGGGTGGACAATGAGGAAGACGACGCTTATTTCGGAGAGGGATACCTGAACTCCAACTTCCTCAGTGGAGTCACCACCGTCACGGTAAGGGTCTCAATTTAAAAACCGTCACTGTTGATTTAGCTCTGGTTCAGGGTGTTGTTAGTTTAGCACTGATCCAGGGTGTTGTTGGTTTAGCTCTGGTCCAGGGTGTTGTTAGTTTAGGACTGGTCTTGGGTGTTGTTGGTTTAGCTTTGGTCCAGGGTTTTGTTGGTTTAGCTCTGGTCCAGGGTGTTGTTTGGCATCCGTCTCCCATTCACCTTGATGCCCTGGACCAGAGCTAGGGTTACTAGAAGATACAGTCAAACATGAACTCAAGAAGTCTAAGGCTTAGTTTAGCAAACGTATCAAATTTGTTGTCCTTGTTTGAACAGTAAATAAAGTTATTGTTGTCTTGTGTGTTCCAGCATGATTTGGGGAAAGGCATCAAACAAACATCCCTCAAGGAGCTGTCAGTCCACTTATAAAGGATCCACATTCAAACGTCTCCACCGGCGGTGCGTTCGGTTAAGACGCCGTAAAGGAAGATGGTCACGTGTTTGCAAGACAGAGGTCCTGGATTCTAGTCTTGGTTTCAGGTGGTGTGGTGCAGCTCTTGAATATCATGTCAGACTTCCGTCAATGGCTAGGCTTGCACTGGCTTTTAAAGATCTGATTTTAATGGTGGACTCAACTTTATGCTGTGGTGTGAAATGTCCAAGCTGACGCAGTGACCTAGCCATACCAAACAACACTGTTCGACTTGAAAAATCAGTCATCATTGCATTCACCCCAAAAATGTTTATTTTACTTGGAACTATGAATATCTTTGTGGAATTTTCTATTGATATATGTAAAAAATGTTTGTACATAACTTTATACTGTCAATACCATGTTTATTATGTGCTGTATTTATGTCTAATTGTGAAACAAAAACTGAATGAAACCAATGTTTTTTTCTACACACTTTATTTTAATGAGCATCATTGAGCCAGGTATTCAAACCTTTCTTGATCAGCTTCTTGTGTAATGAACATAAGAGTTTAGTATTCGCGTTGCGAAATGATGCTAACTTTCCCAAAATGCCCCCTCCACACCCTTTAAAAAAAACAGGCGGTTATATGCATGAAATGAGCAGGAATTTTCATACAAGGATTTCTGGGAAAAAATGTGATTGGGGAAAAGTTAGCAGAATAGACAAGTCTATTAAAGTAGGAACAAAGGAGGTGTCCACATCTGCGTGAACACTCGGTGTGTTTGTTTTCGTCACGGCATGTCGCAGAGGTCATCTCATTAAAACCCATATGGAAAGCAGTAACACGCGTCATCATCTGCTCCTTTCTCAATCAGTCACAGTGTATTCTTAGTGTCTGGCGATACATTCATACAGCAATATACAAGATCACACGGTCTAGCACACTGATTTGCGTCCCAAACAGCACCCTGCCCCCTTAATAGGGCACTACATTTGATCCTACGGGTTAATACATTATAGAGGGACCATCGTGGCATTTAGGACGCAGAGAAAGAAGGACGCATGTCATTGGCGGTTATGTCTTTGGCTTTCTGCGTTACCATAATGTGTCGTTAACAGTCGTTAAGAGGTTAACAGGCGTTGTGTCTGTATTTGAGCAACAGAAAACGCAAACTAACTCACGGGTTATAATGAATTGACATTTTTTTGCGGGGGTCGCACTATTTTTCGTCGGGGCAAATCAGGTCCAACGTTTTAAAGTGGAAAATCAATAATCCCCAAGCCTGGTGCCAGATCCCTTTGTGCTGCATTGCCAATTCGTATGGTCTTTGTCCTGCTGCGGCATGATAGGCAACATTGTCAGACCAGGCTAGAATGCCCCATACACGACGACATTTGGCCTTGTCCCATACCGTACTGTGTCAATATACATGAGGGGTGGCTAAAGTTCCTCATCTTTGTCAGTGGAAATAAACCCTCACGAATTACAATTGACGATGCCAGTAAAAGGTCCACATCCCCTTGAACGTTTTAACATTTTGTCGTGTCGGTGCCTTGGAGTTCCATAAATTAGAGCCTGTCCTCCACGTCCCCACTTATCCGTACACTTTCCGGCGGATTCTGTTTTTATTATTGTTAAATCGAGGTTTGTATTTTTAATGAATGAGTATTTCCACTTGGCGTGTGGATACATTTTGATGATCTGTGAGGCGTTGACACGACCACATTTCAAAATGTTCAAGGGGGTGTGAACTATCTGAAGGCACTCTACAGCATCATTACATACAGTGTGTGTTGTGTTCTCACACAGCTAAAACGCCCCAGCTGTCAGTTAAACAATCAAAGAACAATGAAAGGCTAGCCCCCACGATAAGTTACAATATCAACACAGTTGTGGCACATTCGCCGCATTCTTCCCCCTAAACCCAACTACAACGCAACCACAGTAAATCACAGAGCCTTGCATGTTACTAACAAAAACTAGCAAGACGTTCAAAAATAAAATTTGCTGTTTGCAATCTCTTCTTGTGAGAAAGTAACCCTGACCTTGCGTGTACATTTCGTTTTACATTCACACACACCCTGTGCCCTGTTCCTCTGGGGACACCAAAACACCTATCTCAACCCAAAACTTAACCCCAGAGGAACTAAAGTAATAGTACTTGTCTGTGTTCCACACACTGAAACACACAAGTCACAATCATTCCTTGAAGTGCAGACTGTGTCTGTTTTCTCACTCCTTTATTTCATTCATAAATTCATTGCCTAATCGTAATCCTAACCTCAGTTGCAACTTTTAAGCTTAACCGAGTTGGAAAAAGACTTCTTAATATGGCTGGACAAAATGTCCCCACAACAGCAGATTTTCCTTTTTTTAATACTTGCAAGATATTTAAACCAGTACACACACACACACACACACACACACACACACACACACACACACACACACACACACACACACACACACATACTGTATATACCACACCCACTAGGGACAGCTTATATTGCATTCATTTCAAACAATTTTGTATTAAATTAATCACGAATGACAACCAAAATGAAATTATATTTAAAAAAAATTCTAATGGTCCATCTTGAACCACATCATTTGGAGAATAGAATCTCTTTAATTCCTTGCGTCAACTCTTCTCACCTCCTTCTTAAAACAGATTGGATGAGGTCGGAAGCCCCGCCCCCCCATCCAATGGCTATTGACAATGCAATGGCTGGAACAGCCTCTGTTGCCAGTCTGTCCCTCATTTCCTCCCACACATACAGAAGTAGTGATAGAGTATTCAAGGGGTGTTTCCCAAATGACCAGAGCCATATGTTCCCTGGTCAAATGTAGTGAACTACATAGAGAATAGGGCTCTAACACTCTGCCTCCTCTACCCACAATAATTTGATTATTCATGATGTGAAACCCACATTCATTTACAGCTTACACACTACAAAATCTCTGTGGTGAACCACTTGTTGAAAAGATTATTATGCTTAAAAGGAAAAAACAATATTTGGAGAAAATGTTAAGGGGAACAAAACAACTAAAACCTCTACTCCCATACCGCATTTTTCATAGGCTAATACTTTAAATAAATGATTCACCACAGTGATGTTTGTACCTATAAAATTACTGAAAGCACAACAACCAGCAGAATTTTTTAAATGTGGGGCGGTTTCGTTTTCGGTAACCCTGGTTGTAGAAAGGGTGGGGGAGTGCAGCGTGGGAGCCCTGGAGGGTGGAGCAGGGGGCAAAATGAGGGTGGGGCGTCCTGGCCCTGGCGGATGGAGCAGAGTAGAGACTAGATATAGACAGGGGTCTCCTGTCCTGTTAACAGTCTGAACATCACCGCAGGCATCGTCTTCATGTTGATCTGCAGATTGAAGAAGAAGAAAGAGATGAAGAAGACAGTGAAGAAGCAGAGGGTGAAGACTCTTTTTATCATGCGCCTGATTCGCTAATGGCTACTCCTGGCTCATCACTAAACCTGTAGGTTTGTATTCATTGAGAGTGTGTGAGGTTGGTAGATAGCCGGTCTGACGGGGTCCTACCTGACGGGGTCCTACCTGCCACAACCAGCGACCTGGTCTATTGGCAACGGACACTCACCTCACCCACTGAGATGGACAGGGTCTGGACTATCTTCTCGTGCGGCATGGCAACCACGCTCTGCCCGTTTATCTCAATGATCCTGTGCCCGACTCGCACCCCTCCTCGTTCTGCGATACCGCCGCGCATCAGACTGCAGATCTGGAAAAACAATAAAGGCCAACTCTAAACCTATATGGATGCCGTTCAATCAATCCAAAATTCACAGTAGACTGGAACCAAGCATGCTGCACGCGTGGTCATGACATGTCTTCTAATGCATTATAACCATACAGTCATCCGACTCACAATGCCATTCTGAACGCTGAAGCCCAGCTGGAACTTGAGGTCAGGTCTCTTGATTAGGACTGTGGTGACAGGAGGGCAACTCACAATACTCAGCTTCACCTGGACCTGGCTCTTGAGACCCTGAAAATATAGCACAGAACACCATACATGACAATGGTTATTCTACAGTGTCCCAGCATCAACACTCTGAAATGTCTGTGTCGGGACTTTCAATGGTCTAGAACAGGGGTATTCAAATCTGTCCCTCGAAGCCAGTTCCACTCCATTTTTTCATTGCAACCCTCTAATCAGGGACCTATTCAGACTTGAGACATCAGGTGGGTCCAATTAATGATGAGGTAGAACAGAAAACCAGCAGGCTCCGGCCCCCGTAGGGTTAGATTTGAAAGATTAGAATACCCCTGGTCTAGAATGTCTGTGTCGGGACTTTCAATGGTCTAGAATGTCTGTGTCGGGACTTTCAATGGTCTAGAATGTCTGTGTCGGGACTTTCAATGGTCTAGAATGTCTGTGTTGGGACTTTCAATGGTCTAGAATGTCTGTGTCGGGACTTTCAATGGTCTAGAATGCCTGTGTCGGACTCTCAATACTCTCAAATGTGATGGGACTCTGAAAACTCAAAATTGTTTGTGTCGGCGCCTGAATACTAGAATATCTGTGGCAGACTGAATTCTCTAGAATGCGTGTGACTCTCAATGCTCTAGAATTAATACCTTTTCCCCGTTTTTTGGATACAAAATAGGCAAGCAGCAAAAAAAAGCAGTCAAAAATAAGCAGTAAGAAAAACTTTGTTTTTTCCACATCTTGTGGAAAACTTGATACATTTTGTAGAATCTGCTTTCATGCACAACATCACTAATGGCACTTTCATTGTCATATCAAATCATTTTCCATTATTTCTTTGGGAAATACTAAATTATCTATGCAAAATTAATCTTAAAACAACCGCATTTGTTAACTTTGCACTCGCAGAATTAAGTGCCTTGGACCTGTATGTATTCAAAGGTTGGAGATTAACCCAATGTTGATTATATCAGTGTATTTGTAAAGTAAAAAATCACTTTGAGAGTGTAGAGCGTGGTGTGTACATAAGCTATGAAATAGTATTTAAATGGCTCAGAAAAATTCAAGGGAGAATGTATGTGTAGATAATCTGTAGACCTTGCCTCAGATGTAATTGCCTCAGATAAGATCTGAACCCAGATCAGAAGTCAAAGAGGGCCATAAACCTTACTGGTGTCAGGCTCAGTTCCCTCCCTCTTCGACCACATGTTTACATTGGCAGTTATATCCATATAGAACTGTGTACATGTTATTGTTGAAGCATTCTTAATTATGTCCGTTGAATGTGTTGAGTATGTCTTCTCGTGGGCAGACCAAGGTGAGTCAGCTTTAGTCAATAGAATCTATAAATGTCTTACAGAGAGGAGGGTTGGCCTGATGATTTGAGGAACACTCATAGATACAGCCCAAAGATACCGCCATAGATACAGCCCAAGGAGACAGCCCAAGGATACCGCCCATAGATACCGCCCATAGATACCACCCAGGGAGACAGCACAAGGAGACAGCCCATAGATACCGCCCATAGATACAGCCCAAGGAGCCCTGAGAGTTGGCCGACACACAACAAGCATAATGTCAATACTCCAGAACGATGGTCTTAGTTTCACAACTCTACAATTTCTGTTTCTCTCTACATACTCTAAAATTGCAGCATCTCCATACTCAAGACAGGATGTCTGACTCTCGATTAACTAGAACGACTATGGGCTTTTTTACGCTATAAGATACAAAATAAAACGTTACATAGGCTTCACACTTGCAAACCTCAGATGGGGCTCTATTGAAAATGTGGCGCACACGACCTCGGAAGGTGGCATCTTGAGATATTGATGCCAGCAAGTGGTAAGTCCAATTCGCGGTTCAATCGCGCAACCTAAAAGAACACAGCTTATGTCCACAACATGGACCACAGAGTGTGCGGAGCCCCACTTCTCCTGCAGGGTAAGCAAAGGATCTCGTTAATGAACTGGAGGCACATTGCTTTGAGGCCACGGCTGAAGAATAATGCCTTACTTTCTCTGTCTAACATGACAAGTAATTGACCAGGAAAGCGTTGTGTTACACTTTCAGCCAGAGCCAACCATCCTGGTCTTATTGTTAGGGTTCGCAAAAGATTAGTTCCTGGAAGCAGCCTTGACCCACTTGCTCTGTCTTAAAAAGGAAAACAGCTTTTCCTTTTTGTCATCAGGTTTCTGCAAAATATGCACTACCATTCAAAAGTTTGGGGTGACTTAGAAATGTCCTTGTTTTCCATGAAGACATAGATGACATGAGTTTGAATAGGAAATATAGCAACATGAATAGGAAAAACAGTCAATGACAAGGTTAGAAATAATGATTTTGAATTGGAATAATAATTGTGTCCTTCAAACTTTGCTTTCAGCAAAGAATCCTCCAATTGCAGCAATTACAGCCTAGCAGACCTTTGGTATTCTAGTTGTCAATTTGTTGAGGTAATCTGAAGAGAATTCACCACACGCTTTCTGAAGCACCTCCCACAAGTTTGATTGGCTTGATGGGCACTTCTTATGTACCATATGGTCAAGCTGCTCCCACAACAACTCAATAGGATATTGATATCTGATATCGATAATTGATATCTGGTGACTGCTGGCCACTCCATTATAAACAGAATACCACCTGACCGATTCTTCCCTAAATAGTTCTTGCATAGTTTTGGAGCTGTGCTTTGGCTCATTGTCCTGTTTTAGGAGGAAATTAGCCCCAACTAAATGCTGTCCACAGGGTATGGCATGGCATTGCAAAATGAAGTGATAGCCTTCCTTCTTCAAGATCCCTTTGGCCCTGAACAAATCTCCCACTTCACCACCACCAGAGCATCCCCAGACCATTACATTGCCTCCACCATGCTTGAAAGATGGTGTCAAACACTCCTCCGGCATCTTTTCATTTGGTCTGCATCTCACTGATGTTCTTCTTTGTGATCCAAACACCTCAAACGTAGATTTGTCTGTCCATAAGTCTTTTTTCCAATCTTCCTCTGTTCACTGTCTGTGTTCTTTTGCCCATCCTTTCTTTTTATTGACCAGTCTGAGATATGGCTTTTTCTTTGCAACTCTGCCTAGAAGGCCAGCACCCCGGAGTCGCCTCTTCACTGTTGATGTTGAGACTGGTGTTTTTCGGGTACTATTTAATGAAGCTACCAGTTGAGGACCTATGAGGCATCTGTTTCTCAAACTAGACACTAATGTATTTAACCTCTTGCTCAGTTGTGCACGGGGGCCTCTCACTCCTCTTTCTATTCTGGTTAGAGCCAGCTTGCGCTGTTCTGTGAAGGGAGAGTTGTACAAGATATTCAGTTTCTCGTCAATTTCTCGCATGGAATAGCCTTAATGTCTCAGAACAATAATACTCTGACGAGCTTTAGAAGAAAGTTCTTGGTTTCTGGACATTTTGAGCCTGTAATTGAACCCACAATTGTTGATGCTCCAGATAGTCAATTAGTCTTTCAAAGGCCAGTTTTATTGCTTTTTTAATCAGCACAATAGTTTTCAGCTGTGCTAATATAACTGCAAAAGTGATCTAATGATCACTTATGATCACTTATTAAATGATAAACTTGGAATAGCAAATACACTGTGCAACTGGAAAACAGGACTGATGGTTGCTGATAATGGGCCTCTGTACACCTATGTTAATATTCCATTAAAAATCAGCGATTTACAGCTAGAATGGTAATTTATAACATTAACAATGTCTACACTATATTTCTGATCAATTTGATGTTATTTTAGTGGACAAAAAGGGAAAACAAGGAAATTCCTAAGTGACCCCAAACTTTTGAACTGTAGTGTATATGTCCTCCACTTACATTAGAAACAGGTTCATTGGCTCTTTGTCAAAAGTTAAATGGCACTCATGACAACTTATTGAATGCCAAAATGAGGGCAGCCAGAGATGACTCAATGCTGTGGCACAGATTATACACCTCCTCAATCTCTATTGGAGAGATGCCACCTCATTTATTCCAAGAAATTCCATAACGTCTTGTTTTGTTGATGGTGGTTGAAAACACTGTCTCGTGCAGTGCTTCAGTGTGGCCTGAGATCTGAGACGGCCTATCATGTAGTCCTTAATACTGAGACTTCCACCCAAACCGAACAATAGCTTGGGGATACAGTTACACGGGGGTGAAATATCAGCAAGTTGCGCAGTCTTACCAAACGAGCCACAACAGACACCCCTCTTTCAAAATCACTGAAATCTCTTCCACAGTAGCTGAAGTAATGGAAAACTGGGCTTTTGAAACATTGTCGTGCAACATGGTCATAAGAATGATGGGATGTTAACAATTAATAATGACTAACAATAATGAAAGGACAGTCGATGGGCAACAGGTCGGCAACAATGCTGTAACTGTAATGCACACCGATAGGAGATCCTCCCTGTACCGCCAGAACTATTCAACTCCATTCCAGGAAGTACAATGAAACAACCAAAAAAAGACATAAATGCAACTAATGACAGCAAAGGAACCCATTTTGACCATTGTGGATGGACTATTTATGTAGCTGTTGGTTTTGCTGATCATTGCATCCAAACAGCGGGCATCAATCTACAACTGATTAAGGGCTGTGAAATGCCAAACCAATTGGAAAGCTCTCGCTGAAAATTGCCTGTTCCCAAAAACCAGAGGGTGGGCAGAACATGGATGTGCGCCGGAACACAATGGGTTCCCTTTTGTTTGTTTTTCTAAATAAGGACCACGAGTCATTAAATAACTGCAATAGAATTGGTTTGAGGGAAATTATATCTGCTGATCTGTACTCTTCCTCAAAAGAATCCCACCGGTCTTACCAATGCAGAGTAATTTATCCAATAGAGCACTGACTCAGTCTCCTACGTGTCCACAATATTTCACACATCACCCTAGTTTAACAAATACAATGAATCAGTCATAGACAATGAATCAGTCATAAAGTTGACAGTACCTTGATGATGCTCTGACAGGTGGCCAGGGGCAGGCCCACCAGACTGGTGTTGTTAATAGACATGATCTGGTCCCCCACGTTCAGCTTCCCCGAGCGGGCGGCCGGCCCACTGTTCAGCATGTTGGCCAGGATCACCGTGGGCAGGATGGAGCCCCAGCCGGACTCCACTATCACCACACCCAAGCTCTCTCCTTTCTGCTTCTCCAACTCCAGCTGTGGGTTGAGAAAGAGAGATACGGAAAGAGAGAAAGAGAAAAGACAGACAGACATAAAGAATCAAGAAGAGAGACATAGGGACAGATACAGACAGACAGACAGTGAGACAGACAGAAACAGAGACAGACAGAGGGGAAGGAAGTGAGAAAGAGACAGAGTTCAGATTCCACTATTGGCTCTCTCCTTTATTTCTGCTTCTTCACATGAAGCAGAGAGAAACACACCGAGGAAGATGAATAAAGTTGTAAATATTGTATCTAATTAGAAAAATGTAATATTACAGACAGTCAGAAGTATGTGTTTTTTTTATGGGTTTTGCTGAAGCAAACACTCATTTTATTTTTTTATGTATTACTGGATGGAGGAAAATGTGCCCTGAACAATGGCAAACATCTTAACACCATCTGGCTACCTGTCGACCGGATAACAGAGTGCAACTGCAGTCATATATCACGTTCAACAATCAAATCTCTGGCTTGCACACACCTCTTTACAGTTGTCTGAGTTTGAGAAATGGACCAGGTCATCGTTGTACATTTCCTGGGAATTGATGATGTCACTGTATTGTTTCTGACTCAGGTCCTTAGGATTGATCCCATTGGCTCGCAGGAACTCCCGGTAGGCGACGCTGAACGCCTGGCCAATGGACTGGGCAATCAGCTGGGCCTGCAGAGAGGAGAGACGACATGGCGGGATGCCAGAGGCGAGAGCGGAGTGGCCAGAGGAAAGAGAGGAGTGGCCAGAGGAAGAAAGGAGGGGAAACATGAAAAGAGGAGGGGCCATATGAAAAGAGGAGGGGCCAAGGGGAAGGTAAGGGGAGGCCAGAGGGAGAGGGGAAAACTACTCAATGGAATCTACAGGCTATTAAGTTGACAACAATACAAGGGGAGAAACCATACAAGTTATCGATACACTGAGAAAATAAATGACTACAGTTACGGTATAAGACATGCTACAGTGAGGGAAAAAATTAGTTGATCCCTGCTGATTTTGTACGTTCGCCCACTGACAAAGAAATGATCAGTCTGTAATTTTAATTGTGGGTTTATTTGAACAGTGAGAGACAGAATAACAACAAAAAAATCCTGAAAAACGCATGTCAAAAATTTTATAAATTGATTTGCATTTTAATGAGTGAAATAAGTATTTGATCCCCTCTCAATCAGAAAGATTTCTGGCTCCCAGGTATCTGATTTATTGATTGATTGCTTCTGTGGACAGGTGTCTTTTATACAGGCAACAATCTTAGATTAGGAGCACACTCTTAAAGGGAGTGCTCCTAATCTCAGCTTGTTACCTGTATAAAAGACACCTGTCCACAAAAGCAATCAATCAATCAGATTCCAAACTCTCCACCATGGCCAAGACCAAAGAGCTGTCCAAGGATGTCAGGGACAAGATTGTAGACCTACACAAGGCTGGAATGGGTTACAAGACCATCGCCAAGCAGCTTGGTGAGAAGGTGACAACAGTTAGTGCGATTATTCGCAAATGGAAGAAACACTGTCAATCTCCCTCGGTCTGGGGCTCCATGCAAGATCTCACCTCGTGGAGTTGCAATGATCATGAGAACGGTGAGGAATCAGCCCAGAACTACACGGGAGGATCTTGTCAATGATCTCAAGGCAGCTGGGACCATAGTCACCAAGAAAACAATTGGTAACACACTACACCGTGAAGGACAAATCCTGCAGCACCCGCAAGTTCCCCCTGCTCAAGAAAGCACATGTACAGGCCCGTCTGAAGTTTGCCAATGAACATCTGAATGATTCAGAGGAGAACTGGGTGAACGTGTTGTGGTCAGATGAGACCAAAATCAAGCTCTTTGGCATCAACTCAACTCGCCGTGTCTGCAGGAGGAATGCTGCCTATGACCCTAAGAACACCATCCCCACCGTCAAACATGGAGGTGGAAACATTATGCTTTGGGGGTGTTTTTCTGCTAAGGGGACAGGACAACTTCACCGCATCAAAGGGACGATGGACGGGGCCATGTACCGTCAAATCTTGGGTGAGAACATCCTTCCCTCAGCCAGGGCATTGAAAATGGGTCGTGGATGGGTATTCCAGCATGACAATGAGGCAACAAAGGAGTGGCTCAAGAAGAAGCACATTAAGGTCCTGGAGTGGCCTAGCCAGTCTCCAGACCTTAATCCCATAGAAAATCTGTGGAGGGAGCTGAAGGTTCGAGTTGCCAAACGTCAGCTTCGAAACCTTAATGACTTGGAGAAGATCTGCAAAGAGGAGTGGGACAAAATCCCTCCTGAGATGTGTGCAAACCTGGTGGCCAACTACAAGAAACGTCTGTCCTCTGTGATTGCCAACAAGGGTTTTGCCAAGTACTAAGTCATGTTTGGCAGAGGGGTCGAATACTTATTTCACTCATTAAAATGCAAATCAATTTATACAATTTTTGACATGTTTTTCTGGATTTTTTTGTTGTTATTCTGTCTCTCATTGTTCAAATAAACCTACCATTAAAATTATAGACTGATCATTTCTTTGTCAGTGGGCAAACATACAATATCAGCAGGGGAGCAAATAATTTTTTCCCTCCCTGTATATAGATTTGAACAGATAGTAACATTTCTCTGAACGGATCGTGAAGTTACTACGAGGCCGTCAGCTGTGTACTCACATCCTCGGACTCGAAGACGTAACAGATCATTCTGTACTGCCTCTGGCCCTCTGCAGAGGACAGGTCAGACTCAGTACAGTCCTGTGAGGCGGTGCCTCCTGATCTATGGGTCCGAGCCATCAGAACCACGATGCTCCCGATGTCCGCTATGTAAGAGATGGTGCGCAACGCACTATCCATCAGTGTTTCCTGGGGAATAAATACAGTGTCCTTCATAGGTGTTAGGAAAGTGACCATTTTAAAAAAAATTATGAGGCTAAAATTCTTGGCTTTTACTTGAAGGTAAGTCTTTACCTTCAAGTAAAAGGAGGTACAGGTTTGATAGGTGTTTCTGGTTAGTCAGGTGCGTTCTGTTACATCATTTGTGCAGGCTGTCAACGTATATTCCTGATTTTGGGCTTTGCATTTGCATTTGGAGTCTGCTAATGATGTCTGTCAACAAGATGACCTAAGAGGTCTCAATGACAATCAAGGAGGCCAAAATGATGCAAATTTAAGAAAACAAATGCATCTGACATGTAGCAAAAACCTTACCAAAAAGAAAATAATTAAAAAGAAGGGGGAAAAATTGTGAGCTAAGCCATCACAAAGGGCCTGGATATCTAAAGTGATGGCCAAAGAATGCTCACTTTATTGAGTAAGAAAGACCCAAAATACTTATGTTTAAAGCTGTGGTAATAACTTGGAATGGGCAATCCCTATCTACCTTGCTACAAGACGCCCCAAAAGCAACAGATAGAAATTTTCTGACAGATCAGACTTCCTGACCTGGATATGGAAAATATCCAACCCTGTAGCAGACACAAAGTTAATGCAGAGGATAGTGTTCATACAAGACGCCAATACTGTAGTAACAAACCTGTGTGTCCGCATTCAGCACCTTCACAGCCTTGGTGGAGATGAAGAGGTCAACTTCTGTCACCAACTGAGAGTCTTCGTCTTGGCTCTGAGTGAGGGGAAGACCGTGGTGAAAAGGAGGGAGAGAGCTCCGCCATGTGGTGAGAAAACGAAGTGCAAGGTAAGTCTCATTTTGCGATAACAGAAGACCATGCACGGACAGCCCAACTGACATCTGTAAGATGTGTGCAAAATTAAAGAAAACACAATGTCTTCTAGAAGGGCCGCCAAGTAGAAAGACAGCACCAGGGTATGATCGACACCCTCACACCCGTTCATATTCAAAATCCTGTTTTCCCAAACCCCTACCTGTATTCAAGCATTAAGCCTGAACCTACACCCTAAACTAGAAAAAAAGTTTTTCCCCCTGGAGACAAGCACATTTTCCTTGTTTTACTATCATTGCTGAGATTTTGTCAAATCTGAACCGGTTAGTCTAAACACACACACGTGCACACCCGTGCACACACACACACACACACACACGCATTCACACGCACACGCACGCATACACACACACTCACACATTGCTTGCCTTGGACTGAAACAGGTGTCGGCACTCCTTGGGATGCCAGTGCTATTTATATTCATGTGCAGGAGCTCCGCCAAACGTTTGATTTCATATTCAATAAGACGAACAGGAGCTCAAACAGTAGAAGATCTGAGGCGCCGGTATTCAGCTCCTAGCCAATTCAAGCACCACAGACATGCACGCGGACACACACACACACACCTAAGTTTATTTCTATCTTTGTGGGGACCAGAAATTAAAAAGAAAATGTGTTCCCTACCATGTTCCCTACCCTAACCTAATCCTAACCTAACCCTTGCCTATCACTAATGTCAACCTCTAACCTAACCTCTAAATATTAATTTCCTAAATCTAACCCTAACCTATAACGCCTAAACCTTATAAAACCCTCAATGTTACCCCTAACCTTAACTTTAAGTTTGACCCAGAAACCTAAGCCAAAAATTGACTTTGTCCTCACGGGGGGGGGGGGGGAGAACTTACGGTCCAAATTCAATCTGTTAAAACAAAACACGCACGCATATGCACACATGTCATACCTTGACCTGGCTGACAGCCTCGTGGGCCTGAGCCATGCGTATTCCTTTAGATGGGTTCTTGTCTGACAGCAGCTGGGTGGAGCCCAGGTAGTTGGCAGCAAAGATGATCCCATCAATCAGGTCCTCCGGCTCACACGGACCTGGGACTGGGCACGAGGTACATTCATTTACTCCATGTCTACTCAGTTGTATTTAGTAATTTACTCCATGTCCATTCGGTTGTATTCAGTCATTTACTCCATGTCTATTCAGTTGTATTCAGTCATTTACTCCATATCCATTCATTTGTATTTAGTCATTTACTCCATGTCTATTCAGTTGTATTTAGTAATTTACTCCATGTCTATTCAGTTGTATTTAGTCATTTACTCCATGTCCATTCAGTTGTATTCAGTCATTTACTCCATGTCTAT
>JACXGI010003355.1:34944-63438 GCA_016801175.1 Esox masquinongy | reverse complement strand
TAGAAAGCGCACTCTGTCGTTGATCTCGTCTGGGATCTTGCTGAGAATGTGTTTGAGTGCACGGGCCTTGTCATTCAAGTCCTGGAACTCCTGCTCTGACCTGTCAATCATATACTCTACACACGCACGCACGCACATGCGCGCGCGCACACACACACACACACACACACACACACACACACACACACACACACACACAGGAAAAGAGCCACAGCCTTAGTCACCATGGAGACAGACAGGTCAACAAGTATTAGAGGTGGTATGTAGAAAACATTCCAGAATGAGCCACACCCAGACAGCTGTCTGTTACCACCACACCTTATCTATCTAGATTGACAGTAGTCTCTAGCAGATCTACATTAAATAAAATCAATGTTTATTTGACACCTATGACATGGCAATTTGATACTGGTTTGTTATTACCTTAAAGGGTATTGTAAAGCATGAGTTATTTCCCTATAGGCACAGTAAATCCACATAAATGATTTGCATGGCTATGAAGTTCATGCTTTCAGCTGCTTTTGGAAGAAAAATCTAATTTTAATTCAAAAGTTTTCCTTGTTGAATTTGTCTGTCGTATTAGCAAGCTATGATGATGGCTTGGTTAGCTAAGTCTCTTTGGTTACCAAGGCAACTACCATAGCTCATTAGCAAACCTGTTAGCAAATTAGTTAATTTAACATTTCAGTTAATTTAACATTTCTGGCGATTTCTTTTTTTTAAACAGTTTTAAGTGACAATTAAATGCAGATTTGATGTCAATCTGTGATTGTTTTCCAGAAAATGCGTAGTTGTTCATTGATCATCTTTTACAGTTTAATAGATGTTGGCGCAAGCGCAGCAAAATGCTTACACTATGTTCCAAGCTCCTAGACAATAGTAACAACAGCTAGAATCCTAAACTAAAAAACTAAATTGGCTACCTCGCCTCTGTTTTGGTAAAAAGCTGAGAAATGGGCCTGAAGAAATGTAACCCCTTTCTAATTCAAGGACAAACCTATGGATAAAAGGATTGACCAGCCGTAACATAAAAATTATAGTCGTTATTGCTTTAGGACAATCGAGTTGAATTTACAAAGTTCACACATAAGTTATGATCTTAAAGAAATCAATGGGGAGGCCTATATATAATTAATGTACAAGTTAAACATATGCTTACGGGCACAGCAATTTTGTGTGGAAACTTGAATATGGCACTGACTGAAAGCAGGAGGTAAATTTAGTTTTCAACAAGGACACTTATCACATTGCGACTGTATGTGAGAGAAAGAGAGAGGCTTTTCTATAAGTGGAGAAGTAGCAATAGTAGAGCTTCTCACTGTGCACATGAATTCATTACTACCATCAGTCGAGGAACATGGGAGAAAGAATTCAATCCTAGAGAGAAGAAATTTCTCACATGAGGAAAGGCTGTACTATAAGTGGAGACACAGCGCCATCCTGAGGAGAAAGACTGAACTGTGGGAGACGATACATAAAGAGAACGCACCCAACATCCCTTAAATTGAAATCTGCACCTCAAAGCCAGTTCCACTGCTTTTTCTTATTCATTATTACTGCCCTTTAAATAAGGAATTGAATTAGACCTGGGACATTAGGTAGGTGCAATTCATTATCTGGTAGAACAGAAAATCAGCAGTAGTCAGGACCACGAAGGGTGAGGAAAAAAAAGAACCGTCAGAGACTAAAGCAGATATGCAAGCCAACTGAGGCTGCGTTTGAACAGGCATCCCAGTCCTGGCCATACGCCCCATTTGAAAAGACCTAATGTCCCCTGACGTGAAAAGATTTAATGTGATTGATCGAGGGAGCAGCTGCTGAAAAAAGAGATTAGAATTGGCTGCCTGTTTAACACAACAGTAGACGGACGTGATACAAGGGGAGACGCGCACCTTCCACGTCGTCTGCGGCCATGCGCAGCAGGGACTCTGTGAAGTTGACCTCTACCTTTTTCTTCTCCAGGATCTTCATGATGATGTCCTGGGTCAAACCCGGGTTCTCCTTCTCGGCCTGACCAAACAGAGAGCGCACTTTAGACCCTGCTAATAAAACTCAGAAAAAACATCAGGTCCTGCTAATCCCAGGCTTTAAGTCGTGCTGACGGTAAACATTTTTATTGTAGCACTCCGACAAACACTCCCAATTCAGCTCGTCAACCATCACGCCCTCAATGAGTTGAACTGGGTATGTTAGTCTGGGTTAGGGTTAGAAATGATTACTGCTGGTTGTTCGCGAGGACCGGAGTTGAGAACCAGAGTGCCAATCAATCACAGAACGCACATGAAGCTTCGAACTTGACAAATGTAAAACGGTAACTGAGAAATGCGTTGTTTAACCGTTAACTGAGGTTAAAATGTAGGAAAGAGTTCATTAGAATTTCATGCTTGTTTTATCATTTAAAAGTCAAACATGAACTGTGTCATTCCAGCCACAGCTGTGTCCCCGAAGTTGCTGTGTTCATCGATTCCCTCGCCACCGTCTGAACGGGTGGCGGTCATCCATTCAGAGTTTTATCAGCAACATGCGATGGCGGAGGGAACGCCGAGCAAACGGGGTCGAAGCGATGTGCGGCAGAGAGATTCATGGTAGCACCTATCCCCACACAGGCAACACCGAGCCACCAATCTGAGTTAAGACACTACAAGCACATGACAGCGTGCGCCAACTCCTGTCTCCCGCCATGAGGAGGGTCCTTACCTTAATAAACGCTGCTCTCAAGGTCTGCGCTGCCGACAGGTTCACTCTCTCCAACTGAAAACAAAGTGGCAATCGAATCACAGACCTGCTTACGGATGCCGTCGTCTCACCGGCACAGCACACGAATTGAAAACACCAGGAAACACACACATGCAGCTGTACTAATGAACCGTCTCGTTAGCTGACACTGCTGAGAACTCCCCGCGGTAGGCGATAGCCTACACCCCAACGCCAAAAGACACAGAGAAGTTAGAAAACGCTTTCCACGTACAGTCCCGCAACACTTGCTGACATGGATTTAAAAACCACTCATGAGACACGCAAACACACTACAACATTATCACTGAGATTGTAATAAAAAAGTACTACTGGGTGACAGCAATTTTCTTCTCTAATCAGTTCCCCTCTTAATTATCTTCAGACTGCTAGACTCATCAGTGGGTATGTGGGTGTACCCTAACATAGGCTCATGTCCTCTAGACAGCAGGATCAGATAGGCATGTTTGCATGAGGTGTTTATGTAATGTTGACATGCTTTGCAAGGGGAATACTGAATGTGTGTTTGTACACATCTATCTCTGTACTTGTGAGGACCAGAAGGCCTTGCAAGCACACAGCCCTAATGTAAATCTGGCAATGTGTGAAACTTTTGCAGAACCTTTTAGGTTGGGGATTACTGTTAGGTTATGTTGAGGTTAAGGTAAGGTAATAAGGGTTTGGTTTGGATTTAGGGGATTTAAGTAAAATAGGATTTTTACGGGAATACATTTTGGCCCTTAAAAGGTCCTAACAATAAGTATGCGAGCATGCGGCTTTGTAATGGTTGGAGACATTCATTCTAATTGTTTCAGAACTTTCAAATCAGACCATACATGTAACCTAGAGCTGACCTGATTGGTCAAAAACACCCAACAGTGGGGGGAAAAACTCGTTAACACAGCCTATATATACCAAAATAGGTATGCACAAATGTACGGAACCAAGCAAGTGTGAGAGGTTTCCTGATCTGTATGCATGAGCCGGAGTAAATGTGTACTTTATGCAGTGTGTGTGTGTGTGTGTGTGTGTGTGTGTGTGTTTCGCTAATACCTTGATAGGCTGAGTGAGTGCGATGCAGCGGCCACCCCACATCAAAGTGGCCGCGGACAAACTGATTTGCATTGGAGAGCTAAAGACGCTACCAACGGTAATTATCGCCCTCCTCTCTCCACCCCCCCTCGTCGTTTCCGTCTGTCCAGGCCCTCCCTCACCACCCTCCCCTCGGCCGTACTCTCCCTCCCTCACCCCTCTCTCCTCATAACAACCACTGTAATTACATTGACGTCATTGCCTGTGGTGCTGAGCGTAACCCCTACTAGCGGCTGTTACCCATTCGTCGTGCCAGCCAACCCGGGGAAACGTGGCAGCGCCGTTCGGACCGCCAAGAAGCGGATGCTCTTTACCTCGTTGAAGACGGGGTACATCACAGCATAGAGTGTCATGGAAACCATCGAGGTCGTCTCTGCTTCATTCTTCATCTCTTCCATTGTCATCCTCGTCCAGAGGCCCACGTGTTCGAAGCTGTGGGTCTGTGTCTGTGTGTGTGTGTGTGTGTGTGTGTGTGTGTGTGGAGAGAAGGCTGCAATTGGGGCAGGGCTTGATTTATTCACTCCGCAATACACTCAGCAGAAGAGAGGGTTGGGAGGGCAAGACCTGAGGAGAAAATGTACATATATATTTAGTGTCAGTAGAGAACGAAAAAGTATGTAACACTGGGATAGGGAAAAACGTTTGGGACGGAAAAGGACGAGCCGAAGACTTCATGAATAGACTACCTAGTTTAGGCCACTTTCATCATTACCACTGAGGTCTAAATTACACCTTGTTTTTTTTTCTGCGCTAACAGTATGTTGAGAAAAAAAAAACAGTCAGGCTTGGAGAGCCATGCCATCATGCCACCACGCCATCATGCCTTCATGCCATCACGCCTTCATGCCATCACGCCTTCACGCCATCACGCCTTCATGCCATCACGCCTTCACGCCATCACGCCTTCATGCCATCATGCCTTCATGCCTTCAGACAGCTGCTCCGAATGCTGATTTAGCCTCAACCCCGCAACGCCTTATTGAAACCATCAAATGATTGAGGATTAGGACTATGTAGGTGTTTGGGTCCACAGGACCGGGGTTGCAAGGCAGCGGTTTACAACCCGGTGTGTTCTTCACCTGTCTCGGTCTCCTTCCTGGTCTTAGATTAAGCTGGACTAGGCGCAGTGCTTAGAGCAGCCTTTGGCTGTGGTTTTATTAATGCCCTCTATTGACGCTGCTTGGCAGGCCAGGAATAGAACTGTCACCTTTCGTCAGGAGGCTGAGTCATGGAAATCACATGGACAGAAGGGAAAGAAAGCGTCACTCTGTAAAGCTACTCAGAAGTTGGTATGTGAAGAACAAAGGGCAGCATTCACACTCCCTCCCTGGCCTGTAATCCCATCCAGTTAGTCACAATTTGAAGGGTTGTGAGTGACAATTATGGAATTTGTGCACCACTTTGGTCCCCAGGACCAGGTTTGAAAACCCCTGAGTCTGCCTTTCACACTACAAAGACCAAGCAACTATATCCAGTTGCATTCAGACGTTATATCAGGCAGTCGAATGCATTATTTTGCTTCATGACAACTTTTCTCCAATGACATCAAGCAGTGGAAGGTCACTCTGTACCAGGACTGCCTCAGGTACTGCAGGGCTTTGTTCTAGGCATGACACCGAGCTACTTAGTCTGCAAGTGCCTAAGATCAATACACTTGGGGCCGGTTTCACAGACACCGATTAAGCCTAGTCTAGGACTAAAATAACAAGCTCAATGGAGTTTCCTATTGAACTTGATATTTTAGTCCTAGACCAGGACTAATCTGTGTCTGTGAAACCGGGCCGTGATCTTCACGGCTGAATAAATCAAATACATTGGGTGCCTTCAAAACTTCTCAGGATGTGTATGAACCCTGGATGACTGAGAGGCGGCGCTGCATTGAAACCATCTCAGTTCTAGCCAATTGTCAAAATGATTTTGGAAGTTATCGTTTAAATCTCTACATTCAGGCAGCATGGGATTTGGTGAGTTTTAGAAAGGGGAGCTATTCCGGAAATATGCTTGATGTTTTACTTTGGTACATCTTTGGTTTTCTTCTTGTTTTGCCTTTTTCCTATATCTAAACAAAAAAAATGAAACAGGCACCTACTACTACTAAAACCAATAAGCATAAATGACAAAGGACACCTGAAATTATGAAATTGTTCAGAGTGCCTGAGATATTCTCTTTCTACACTGCGCCCCTTTAAATGTTGTTTTTCCCTTGAAACATTTTGCTGAAAATCCATTAATTTGTACAGAGGACTGATTGGACTGTGAATGCCAAGCTTGCTGACCGGCAGTGTTGGGGAGTAACAGATTACGAGTAATTACAAGTAATAATATTAGCTGGCCAATATAAAATGTGATTGAGTTATCTACTATCGACGCATCGTTCTCAGAACAATGAGAGGCGATAGGCGTACCTGGTGTTATATCTTTTTCAAGTGTCATGTTTCAAGGTTTATTTGTCAAATGCACTGAAAAACACAGCCAGGATTGAGTTGCACCGAACAACACAGCCAGGAATAGTTGCACCGAACAACACAGCCAGGAGTTGTATAGATTAGGCAACTATTTGTTAGATAGCTGTAACATGGCGCTGCCTTCAAGATAAAATATTATATTGAATTTATCACGATATATGAGGAGAAAAGGTGTTGGAAAGCACTCTGCCAAAGGATGATGATTTGCATTTGATGCAGCCACCTCAACTCCATCCATACTGGTAGGCCATGTGACTCTGCTTGCTTTGCATCTCAGAAAAAATGTGTTCATTGGTTATCATTGACTGCTGACGACATTGAATTTAAGCTAAGAGTGCAGGTGCATAATCACAGTTTATTTCTTTAATTTGCGTTTTGAAAATCCAATGCTGGTGGCCCTAATAATCACAGGTTACGTTTGCGCGGGTAAAACATTTGTGTGCGGGTGTCCACAATTGCGAACGTGCATTTTTCGTGCCTGGGGTTTTGCAACGTTTTGACAATGTTGGTGGTTGTGGAGCAAAACTTCAGACTACTGCAGATTTAGTGTACGCGTGAAAAGCTACGGATATCTTGATTTTATTGGCCATGGAGAGGCCTCAAAGCATCAGCAATCCAGACATCATTGATTACCTCTCAATGCATCCTCCCCATCTTGCAATTTCCACATGAGCCAATGCCTGCCTCCTACTCTGAGGCTATAACCAAACAATAGAAGTTCCAAATCACATTGTATCACACCACTACTACATAAATACAACCTGAAATGTCTAGCATGTCAGAAGAACAAGAGGGACCTAATAAATGGATTTAGAAACTCAAGACATTCGTACACATTTTATATGCTCCCATTATGGATTTACACTTTGTATTCTATGTTGGCACCATGTGCTCATTTGTGTAGCCATGACAAGACACGTACATTAATGACAGGTCTAAACAGATCTGGTAGTAATTGCATTGTTGGCTAGAACGCATTACAGTTGCATTTATGCTCTCTGTGAAACTCTAGATCTTGAGTAGGCATTGAGAATTTAGAAACACCAGATGTTTTCAGGGATATATTTAACTGGAAAAACAAATTGTGCTCACTGTGAAATTATGCAATGTATAGACCATATTTCAGCCAATTTGTGACTACAAAGAAATCTGCCTAAATTGGGAGGGGGGGTTCCGAACAATATGTAGACCTCAATCTAAAAGACGGCACCTTACGCAGGGCAATGTCCCCTCCTCTGCCCTGGGGAATTTGGATTTGACATGTAAGCAAGATGAAATACTGCCCCATACCTCTAACACCACTTTCAGCAGTATCTGGTCTCCCAGCCAGGGACCAACTACTGACCCTGCTTAGCTTCAGAGGCAAGACAGCAGTGGGACACAGGATTTAGTGCTGCTGGTGAGCCAACATGTCAGCTAGCAAGTTAAAGTAAGCTAATTCATAACGATTCCATGTACATTAAGGCGTTCGCAATCCTCCCTTGCTCAAATCGATCGACACAGAAAACGCGTTATTATTATCTAGCTAGCTAGCTGTACTGTAGACGTAACGTTAAGCTAGCTATGGTGATAAAGACAAGAGTTCAAATTAAATGACGGTGAATAGAAGTTGAAATAATCAGTTAGCTAGCATTATCTAGCGTGCTACCACATAACCACAGTAACCAACCTGGAGCATTAACGGCTCAGTTAATATTATCCAGATTCGTGAAAGCGATCCTGGGAAGCTACAGAGATAACGAGACGCTGTTAGCTGTATCTTACTCACTGTAGCTTACTAGCTAAACCAATACCTAAGCTACAGTATATCATACAGTAGACGAACTAAAACTATTCGCTAACAAACGTTAGTTGAATATCAACACTGGCTGTAGCTACAGTACATATCCTTACACAGTATAGCGGTACCTGTTACAAGCAGATGCTTATTTCGGCCGAAGTAGGCTCATTTGTCGTGGCTAGCTTTCGCTAGTCCGTTGTGTGTTTTCTATTCTCATTCAAAGACGGAAGTTTTTCTACATCATCAAACTGGCTAGCCAGAGGGGCGAAATTTTCTGCGTAAACACCAATCATCTGGCCACTGAACGGGACGACAGATGTAGTTTTTCTACAATCAAGGTAGCGGCAAATGGACTCTAAGTACGTCGTTTAGAAACTACAACTCCCTAGTAGTTGAAGAAATCAGGCGTTCTATGCCAAACCATTTATGTATCAACAGGCTCATTTTGGCAACTTATGCAACAACTCATTTTCTCGCAAAATATCAATTAAATTGTGGGTGTACATTAATTTTGACCGATTTAACGCGCGTTGAAATTAAAACTGCACGCATTTTATTCACTAAGAGGAGTAAATGACCAATCGACGAGTGGAGAGGGCGGGACAAGGGCGAAATATTTAGCTCCGCGAGGGACCAGCAGTGGTGGTGACGATAACCAACGAGGCAACACACGAGACAGTGCAGCATCCCTACACTGTACCTGAAACTGTTCGGTAAGGCACATTTACAATATTTTTAAATTCGCAGAAATATGTTCAATGCATTGTGTGTATATCAGATATACATAGATAATTTACTTGCAGGCATTTAAAAGTTTTGATTACAATTTCTGACTTGATTATAGCAGTTTAGGAGGCCTATGAAATGTGTTCCCTACATACAAAAATAGCATCAACGATAGCCCATGTGGATAATTTTTTTCGCTGAGGACACAGGTACAATGACAATATTGTTGTCTGCTTTATGCACTTTAAATTGATTTCGTATATTGAGCAACAGTTCATTTTCCCTGGGAAATATTGTAATAGAAGCGAATTGAATTCCCACCTCGCGCAATACACACACCACTTGCTGATGGCTCTCACACATAGACGCGTGGGGCGTGCGCTGCACGGACTGAATTTTTAACCGAAACAGGTTAAACCGCTGCTTTTATTTAGAATAAACTTGGAAAATTCGTTGTCATGGATGACAATGAGTTGACGCAAATTACTGACGAGAACATGTCATTTAAAAATGTTTAAAAACAGCAATATTCAATATACCAATTCCACCAAACCCAATAGAACCTTTTCCATTCCTCAATATCCTGAATTTGCTTTTCGGCTAGAAACAAACGAAGACACATAACCAGCAATGTTTGGTTATCAATCCTATTAATCCCGCGGTAATCTCTGATGATGCGCCTGCTGTGAATTTGACTGCTTTGTGTGTGTTAAGCACATTTCAATAATTACATGCCTTACAAATCAGCCTTGCGCAACATGGGTGGGGTGTGTGTGTGTGTGTCTTGCTAAAGTATAAAAACCCCTGACCAATTCTCATAATTACTGAATTACAAATGGGATATTGAATTATTTATCAAAATGAATTATTGTTAGGTGATTTTGGTTTTATGTTCGGAAATACCTCTGAGAAAAAAATGTGTTTCAATATTTAACCCCCATACATTAATATTTGATAGAGCAACCTTTACCTTTTTTGTTATGTATGTACAGTGCGTTCAAAAATTACTCAGACCCCCTTCACTTTCTCCACATTTTGTTGTGTTATTAACTTAATTTATAAAAGATTCAATATATATTTTTGCCATCAATTTACCATATAATGACAATGTGAAAACACATTTATATAAATGTGTGCCAATTTATTGAAAATGAAAAACGGAAATATCTCATGCACATAAGTATTCAGACCCAGTGCCATGACACTCTGAATTGACCTCAGATGCATCCTGTGTTCTTTGGTCATCCGTGAAATGTCTCTAGAACTTGATTGGAGTCCACCTGTGGCAAATTTAATTGATCAGACATAATTTAGAACGGCTCACTCCTGTCTATATACAGCCCCACACTTCACAGTTTATATCAAAGCAAAAACCAAGCCTGTAAGTCCAAGGAACTCTCCTTAGACCTCCGCAATAGAATCGTGTTTAGACATAGATCTCGGAAAGGTTAAGTAAAATTGCTAAAGCATTGACATTTGCCAGTAGCACAATGGTCTCCATCATTCTGAAATGGAAGAAGTTTGGAACCACCAAGATTCTTCGTAGAGCTGGCCATCTGGCCAAACTAAGAAACCAGGCAAGAGGGGCCTTGGTCAAGGAGGTGATCTGGACCACAGTGGTCACACTAACAGCACTTCAGAGTTTCTCAACTATCTCTGCAACATTCCATCAATCAGGCTAGACTGGAGTCACTACTGAGTAAACAAAATATTAAATGCCACCTGCATGAGGGAAATGATTCCCTGGTCTGATGAGACCAAAACCAAACTATTAGACCTGAATGCAAAGCTCTGCATCTGACAAAAAACAAGTTACCGTTCATCACCTGGCCTAAACCATCCCTACAACGAAGCATGGGGGTGGGAGAATCATGCAATAGGGATGCTTCTCTGTGCCATGGACTGGGAGACTGGTCAGGATTAAGGGAAGGATGAACAGAGCAAAACACAGTGAGGTCCTTCAAGAAAACCTGATCCAGAGCACACAGGACCTCAAATTGGGCAGAGGATTCATCGTTTAGCATGAAGTACACAAAAAACGCGAAGTACACAACCAAGAAAATCCTGGAGTAGGTTTGGGACAAGTCTGTGAATGTTCTTGAGTGGTCCAAAAAAAAGCCCAAACTTGAACCCCATTGAACATCTATCTGTTTATAGACTTGATGATCACAGTTTATAGATGTTACCCATCCAAGCTTGAGAGGATCTACAAAGAAATTTGAGAAACTGCCCAAATCCATGTGTGCAAATCTGGAATACACATACCCAAGAAGAATTGCAGCTGGGATCGCTGCCAAATGTGCTCCCACAAAGTTCTGAATAAAGGGTCCGAATACATGAGATATTTTACCTTCCATAAATTGGATCTTAATACTTGTTTTCACTTTGTCATAATAGGGTATTGTCTGTGGAATGATGAAAAAATACAATGAATCAGTTATAATTTGATTGTAATTAAGCTTATAACATAACCAAATGTGGAGGAAGTGAAGGGGTCTGAATACTTTCTGAAGGCACTGTATTAGCTCTGCACAGTGTTTGGGTGATTTTGAGATTTGCTTCAGGTTGTTCGTTGGTTGGATAACTCTTGTGAACAGGAATTTTCAAGTAGTGCTATAGATTCTCAATGAGATTAAGATCTGGACTTTGACTGGGCCAGTGTAGGGCATAAACCTTTGTGTTCTTTAGCCCCTCCAATGATGCTTTGGCATTGTTCTTTGGATCATTGTCCTGCTAAAAGGTGAATATCCTTCCTAGCTTCAGTTTTTATTGGACTAAGCCAGTTTGCAGTATTTTACTTGCAGTATTTCCCTTTATTTTTTTCTAAATCCAGTAATTCCTGTAATTCCTTCCTGTAATTTTAATGGGCATTGTTAGGTTTGCACCACACGTAGTACTTTCCGTTTTGGACAAAAACAGTTTTTTATCTAGTTAATATGACAGCAACTTCAGTGGTTCATCGATGGAGACTGAAGTTAAAGTGTTTGTGTCCTCGTTAGGGCAATTTCTTTCATCCGTTTTAGCTTGAAACTTCTACTTAAATACTTGTGACAGCAACATATATATATATATATACACAACCATTCAAAAGTTTAGGGGCACTTAGAAATGTCCTTGTTTTCCATGAAAGCATACATGAAATAAGTTTGAATAGGAAATATAGCAAAATGATGTTAAAAAAAGGTTGAAAATAATGATTTCTAATTAAAATAATTCAAACTTTGCTTTCATCAAATAATCCTCCATTTGCAGCATTTACAGCCTTGTAGGCCTCTGGCATTGTAGTTGTCAATTTGTTGAGGTAATCTGAAGAGATTTCATCCCATGCTTCCTGAAGGACGTCCCACAAGTTGGATTGGCTTGATGGGCACTTCTTACGTACTGTACCATACTGTCAAGCTGCTCCCACAACAGCTCAATAGGGTTGAGATCTGGTAACTGTGCTGGCCACTCCATTATAGACAGAATTTCCAGCTGACTGCTTCTTTCCTAAATAGTCCTTGCATCGTTTGGAGCTGTGCTTTGGGTCATTGTCCTGTTGTAGGAGGAAATTGGCTCCAATCAAGTGCCATTCACAGGGTATGGCATGGCAGCTCAGTAAATTTCCACAATACATTACAAAATGGAGTGATAGCCTTCCTTTTTCAAGATCCCTTTTACCCTGTACCAATTTCCTACCAAAGCACCCCAGACCATCACATTGCCTCCACCATGCTTGGCAGATGTTGTCA
This sequence comes from Esox masquinongy, assembly GCA_016801175.1. Lineage (NCBI taxonomy): Eukaryota > Metazoa > Chordata > Actinopteri > Esociformes > Esocidae > Esox > Esox masquinongy. Next base: position 50,911 of record JACXGI010003355.1, on the reverse strand, counting down.
AGCACTCCTCCAGCATCTTTTCGGTCTGCATCTCACAATTGTTCTTCTTTGTGATCCGAATACCTCAAACTTAGATTTGTCTGTCCATAGCACTTTTTTCCAATCTTCCTCTCTGCAGTGTCTGTGTTCTTTTGCCTATCTTAATCTTTTCTTTTTATTGGCCAGTCTAAGACATGACTTTTTCTTTGCAACACTGCCTAGAAGGCCAGCATCTCAGAGTCGCCTCATTACTGTTGACCTTGAGATTGGTATTTTGCGAGTCCTATTTAATTAAGCTGTCAGTTAAGGACCTGTGTGGTGTCTGTTTCTCAAACTAGACACCATAATGTATTTGTCCTCTTGCTCAGTTGTGCACTGGGTCCTCTCACTCCTCTTTCTATTCTAGCAATCACAATGTGCCATTGGAACACAGGACATATTTGCGTATAATGGGCCACTGTACGCCTATGTAAATATTCCATTAAAAATCAGCCGTTTCCAGGTACAATAGTTATTTACAACATTACAACATCTTTTTTTTTAGGAATATTGCCAAACATTTAACTAATCTTATCTTATAGTTGAATTATCAAATAGAATGAAAAGTCTATGTGCCATATGTAATTCACTAATATGAGAGAATTGGTCTGGGGCTTGAATTTTTTTGCAAGGCACTGACTGTATGTTTGCAGTTGCTGCAGCTTACAGTCAGGAGAAATTGGGTGTATACAATTTTACATTGAAGACAGTTATCTGTTGCTCCTACACAGTTTACATTATATAGTGTATAGATTTTTGTCTCCTCACCGTTTAAATCTAATGGGCGCCGGGACTGAATATGGAGTGGCTATACTGTATACTGGCCCCAATAGGACCTGGAGGAGCGTGCATGCAGACTCAGGCCTCCCTTGAAAAAAGTATATTTAGTCTTAGTCACTTTAGTTGTCATTAGGTTGTCAAAGACAAAGAGAGTGCATTAAATAGTAATGACAAGATTCTACAATTTACAAGAGAGACCAAGGCAGAGAGCCAGAGCAGAAATAAAAGACTGAAACAATTCTCGAACCATGGCATCTCAGGGTTCTTTGATATGATCTGAATAAAATATGGATTCAGGATTTTTTTGATGCACTGGAAGCAATGTTAGGGGTATTGTGTTACAGTAGTCTGACTACTTTTTAAAGTAGTGAGTAACGTAACGTGTTAGTTAGTTATTTTAAGTAATCCCTTACTAGTTAATTTTTCACATAAATAATGCATTACTCCATTTCCCTCAGTGTAACCTACATAGTTTTACATATTGTTCCTTTTCTCCAGTAGCAAGTGGCAACAAGGGACACAAAGATGGCAGCACCAGCTCTCCCTGCTTTGGTAGGGCATGATGGACAACCAAAGTTCGATCCCAAATCATCCTCTGTTTGGACAACCAAAGTTGATCCTAAACCATCCTCCATTATTTCCAGGCAAACGATTGTTTAATCCGAATGAACACGTAGCTGCCCCTTCAGAGCTATATTAACAAATTACAACGGAGGGCACTCAAATAAAGTGCATAGGGCAGCGAGGCTTGTTTGGGATTCAACAGAGTACACTGTCATTCCGTTAATAAACATTCTGTTGCCCACGTTGTATTTGTATTGTATGGGAGGTGATAATAGTGGTTTAACAGTGGTCGTTCCAATATATAAGCAGATAAACATTTTTCTTTTGTCAACTATAGTTTATAGTAAATGAACATCAAAATACATGCTCTGTTTCTAAACACAATTTTTTGGAATAATTTCAAAATAGATTTAGTAATTATTCACCTCAGAATAGTTATGAAACATTAATGGATTATGCACATTATTGCAAATAGATTTAATATTGCAGTTTTTTTTAAAAGGTATGTTTGTTAGAGTGCAATACTACGGCTGTTATTTTTTTTCTTTGTTATTCACTGCAATGGATCCCTCTAGTATTGAAGTATGTACACATAGGCAGATGAATTAGCCTGGACTGAAAATGTGGAGGCAATTGCAATACAAAACAATTTATTGATTAAAGAACTAAACGCAAATATTGTTTGTCATTATGGTATATGATTACTTGAGATAATAGGATTGGTCAGTTTTGCTCTATAATACTTAATGTTTGGTAATGTTATATGTTGTTAAGTGACACTGACTATGCAATACCTGACTGTAATTACAATCCTGTTTCCAAAGAAGTTGGGACGCTGCATAAAATGCAAAGAAAACCAGAATGCAATGATGTGCAAATAATTTAATCTGTATATTTAATTGAAAATACTACAAAGACAACATATCAAATGTTCAAACTGAGAAAATAAAGTTTTTGGAAAAATACAGTTAGGTTCGGAAATAATTGGACACTGACAAAAGTTTTGTTATTTCGGCTGTTTACCAAAATATATTCAAGTTACAGTTAAATAATGAACATGAGCTTAAAATGCGGTCTCTCAGCTTTAATTTGAGGGTATTGACATCCAAATTGGAGGAAGGGTTTTGGAATTACAACTCTTTAATATGTAGCCCCCTCTTTTTCAAAGGACCAAAAGTAAATGGACAATTGATTCAAAAGCTGTTTCATGGACAGGTCTGGGCTATTCCTTTGTTATTTCTTCATCATTTAAGTGGGTAAAAGGTATGGAGTTGATTTCAGGTGTGGCATTCGCATTTGGAAGCTGTTGCTGTGAACCCACAACATGCGGTCAAAGGAGCTCTCAATGCAAGTGAAACAGGCCATCCTTAGGCTGCAAAAAAAATCCATCAGACAGATAGCAGGAACATTAGGAGTGAAGAGAAGACTTCACGAGAGCAAATACAGAGGGTTCACCACAAGGTGCGAACCATTCATAAGCCTCAAGAATAGAAAGGTCAGATTAGCCAAAAAAGATCCAAAAAAGCCAGCCCAGTTCTAGAATAGCATTCTTTGGACAGATGAAACTAAGATCAACCTGTACCAGAATGATGGAAAGAAAAAAGTATGGAGAAGGCTTGGAACAGCTCATGATCCGAAGCATACCACATCATCTGTAAAACACAGTGGAGGCAGTGTGATGGCATGGGCATGCATGGCTTCCAATGGCATTGGGTCACCAGTGTTTATTGATGATGTGACAGAAGACAGAAACAGCCGGATGAATTCTGAAGTATACAGGGATATATTGTCTGCTCAGATTCAGCCAAATTCAGCAATGCTGATTGGACGGTGCTTCACTTTACAGATGGACAATGACCCAAAACATACTGTGAAAGCAACCCAGGAGTTTTTTAAGGCAAAGAATCATAATATTCTGCAATGGCCGAGTCAATCACCTGATCTCAACCCGATCGAGCATGCATTTCACTTGCTGAAAACCAAAACTTAAGGCAAAAAGACCCATGAACAAACAACAACTGAAGACAGATGCAGTAAAGGCCTGACAAAGCATCACAAAGGAGGAAACCCAGCGTTTGGTGATGTCCATGCGTTCCAGACTTCAAGCAGTCATTGCCTGCAAAGGATTCTCGATAAAGTATTAAAATTAACATTTTATTTGTGATTGTGTTACTTTTTTGTCCAATTACATTTGAGCCCCTGAAATAAGGGGACTGTGTTTGAAATTGGTTGCAATTCCTAAACGTTTCATACAATATTTTTGTTCAACTCCTTGAATTAAAGCTGAAAGTCTGCACTTCAGCTGCATCTCGGTTGTTTAATTTCAAATCCATTGTGGTGGCATACAGAGTCAAATTTATGAAAATTTCGTTAGTGTCCAAATATTTCTGGACATAACTGTATATGCCCATTTTGAATTTGATGCCAGCAACACATTTCAAAAAAGTTGGGACAGGGGCATGTTTACTACTTGGTTGCATCACCTCTACTTTTAATAACACTCAGTAAGCGTTTGTGAACTGAGGAGACCAATTGCTGTAGTTTTTAAAGTGAAATGTTTTCCCATTCTTGCTTGATATAGGATATCAACTGCCCAACAGACTGCAGGCAGGTCACTTTATCACCCGGACTCTTACTACAGAGCCATGCTGTTGTAATACGTGCAGAATGTGGTTTGGCATTGTCTTGCTGATATAAGCAAGGCCTCCCCTGAAAAAGACGTTTTCTGGATGGCAGCATATGTTGCTCCCAAACCTGTATATATTGTTCAGCATCAGTGCTGCCTTCACAGATATGCTAGTCACCCATGCCATGTACACTAATGCACCCCCATACCGTCACGGATGCTGGCTGTTGAACTGTACGTTGGTAACAAGCCAGATGGTCCCTCTCTTTAGCCCAGAGGACGTGGCATCCACAATCCCAAAAATAATTTCAAATTTTGATTTGTCAGACCACAGGACAATTTTGCACTTCGCCTCAGTCCATCTTAAATGAGCTTTGGCCCAGAGAAGGCGGCGGCGGTTCTGGATCTTGTTTATATATGGTTTCTTCTTTGCATGGTGGAGTTTTAACTTGCATTTGTGGATGCATCGACAAAGTGTGTTTACAGACAGTGGTTTTCGGAAGTGTTCCTGAGCCCATGCAGTGATTTCCACTACAGAATCTTGTCTGTTTTTAATGCAGTGCCGCCTGAGGGCCCAAAGATCATGGCCGTCCAGTATTGGTTTTCGGCACTGTCGTACAGAGATTTCTCCAGATCCTCTGAATCTTTTAATTATATAATATACCGTAGATGATGAGATCACCAAACACTTTGCAATTTTACGTTGAGAAACATTATTCTTTAATTGTTGCACTATTTGCCGGAGCAGTCTTTCACAGAGGGGTGAACCCCCCGTCTTTACTTCTGAATGATTCATCCTCTCTGGGGTGCTCTTTTTATACCCAGTTTTGTTACTGACATGTTGCCAATAAACCTAGTTAGTTTTGAGATGTTTCACCAGGTTTTTTTAGCATTACACAACTTTTCCAGTCATTTGTTGACCCTGTCCCAAGCTTTTTGGCATCATATTCAAACGGCATATATTTAAAAAAAAAACATTCCTCAGTTTCAACATTTGATATGTTTTATTTGTGTTATTTTCTATTGAATACAGGGGTTAAATGTTTTGCACATCATTGCATTCTGTTTTTATTCCCAGTGTCCTAACTTTTTTGGAAATTGGGTCATATACGATAACCCATTAAATGTGTGCCTTCTGGTGACCAACACATGAATACAGAATCAAAAGACTTATCTTTAAGTAATGGCTGAGTAACTTAATGCCTTACTTTCTACAGCAAGTAAATATGTAACGTAACTGGTTACTTTATGGGAACTGTGACTAGTAACTGTAATTAGTTACTTTTAAAAGTAACGTTCCCCAACACTGATAGGAAGTGAGATTGTCATTTGGATGCATGGGACCATACAGTTTAGCCTCCATGCTGGCTGCCATATTGAAATACAACATACACACACACACACACACACACACACACACACACACACACACACACACACACACACACACACACACTGGGAATAAGCAGGTTTTCTTCTGTGCAATCCACAAGGGACTTAGTTAATCCTCTCAGAGAGAGAAAGGGAGGATGACGAGAGATGAAGTATAAAAGAGATAAAGAAAGCACTGAGGGAAAGATGAAAGAGCAGAGACGGAGACAGTCAAGAACACAAACAACAGTGTAAACATAACCAATATATATCTTTTTATTTTCTTGAACTATTTGCACATAGTTACAACACTGTACATAGCTAATAATATACCATTTGAAATCCTCTCACCCTTTTGAAATGTTGTTGTGTGCATAAAATGTAACTAGAATTTCAGAAATTATTTTCTTTGTTATTCATAATTTTTTATGTAAACCATTTTTCCCGCTACCAATAAAGCTCTTGAAACTGAATGGAATGGATGTCAGGGAGTACTAAAGGGAGCAAAAGAGGTAGTGAAAGAATAGATTAATTATAGTGGTATCAATAAAGGGAGTATGATTGGTCACTGTTGATGTTTAGGACTCGTAATCCAGCCTGGGATTATATTCCTGTTTATAAACCGGATAGGCAAATCCTGAATACTAACTTGCTGAAAGCCAGTACCAAAGGTAGACCATCATAAAACTTTTTAACTGTTCGAATTCTTTTGGCAACTGCTTGATTATAGCAAGAATGCATCTCAGGGTTTTGTGTTATATTGACTTCCACGGCTAACTTCGGTAATCAGGGACTGTGGTGGCACTCCTTATTCTTTAATCGTTAAAATTCCGGGAAATGTCCACAAACTTGCTCTATTTTTAGGAAACTCTGATTTCGGGATTCTTCATTTATGAGCTTATTCCCTGCCGATTCTTTGAATCCTCCAACTACAATTTCTAAAAAACTTGGAAATGTATTGAAAGCTATTGTAATTTAAGGTAAACGACAATGTGGAATTTCTCAATAGAATAGACAAATGTATTCTACTAGATTAGCATTGAAGAATTAGGACAACCATTGGTGGGGCATTTAAATTGAGGTCAGTTCATTTTTCAGTTTTAACATTTTTGTTAGTTCAACATTTTGTGAATTTTAACAATTCACTCAATTATACCGAATGTGAAAGTTTGTTGAAAAACGGTTATGCGATGTTAGAACCCCTCTTGAACCTGTTGAACCTAAATTCCTTCTCCAACTAGAAATCAATGTCTCACAAACGCATACACACAAAGTAACATTGCAATAACTTATGTTGCTGTAGATTTGCCCTCATCTCGAACATCTCAACAGCAATGTAACCTACAGTTAGTTCCGGAAATATTTGGACACTGACACAATTTTCATAATTTTGCTTCTGAATGCCACCACAATGGATTTGACCAAATGCTGGGTTTCCTCCTTTCTGATGCTTTGCCAGGGTCTTTCTGCCTTAATTTTTGTCTTCAGTAAGTGAAATGCATGCTCAATCGGGTTGAGTTTAGGTGATTGACTCGGCCATTGCAGAATATTCCAATTCTTTGCCTTAAAAAACTCCTGGCTTGCTTTCGTAGTATGTTTTGGGTCATTCTCCATCTGTAAAGTGAAGCACCGTCCAATCAGCTTTGCTGAATTTGGCTGAATCTGAGCAGGCAATATATATCCCTATACACTTCAGAATTCATCCGGCTGCTTCTGTCTTCTGTCACATCATCAATAAACACTGGTGACCCAGCGCCATTGGAAGCCATGCATGCACATGCCATCACACTGCCTCCACCATGTTTTACAGATGATCTGTTATGCTTGAGCCGTTCCAAGCCTTCTCCATACTTTTTTCTTCCCATCATTCTGGTACAGGTTGAGCTTAGTTTCATCTGTCCAAAGAATACTGTTCCAGAACTGGGCGGGCTTTTTTAGTTGTTTTTTGTCAAAGTCTAATCGGGCCTTTCTAATTTTGAGGCTTATGAACGGTTTGCACCTTGTGGTGAGTCCTCTGTATTTGCTCTCGTGAAGTCTTCTCTTTATGGTAGACTTGGATAATGATATGCCTACCTCCTGGAGAGTGTTCTTCACTTGGCTGGATGTTGTGAAGGGGTTTTTCTTTACCATGGAAAGGATCCTACGATCATCCACCACTGTTGTCTTCCGTAGACATCCAGGCATTTTTGTGTTGCAGAGCTCACCGGTGCATTCTTTTTTTCTCTGAATGTACCAAACTATTTATTTGGCCACTCGTAATGTTCCTGCTATCTCTGTGATGGATTGTTTTTGCAGCCTAAGGATGGCCTGTTTCACTTGCATTGAGAGTTCCCTTGACCGCATGTTGTGGGTTCACAGCAACAGCTTCCAAAAGTGAATGCCAAACCTGGAATCTACTCCAGACGTTTTACCTGCTTAATTGTTGAAAATATAACGAAGGAATAGACCAGACCTGTCCATGAAACAGCTTTTGAGTCAATTGTCCATTTACTTTTGGTCCCTTGAAAAAGAGAGGGCTACATATTAAAGAGCTGTACTGTAATTCCTAAACCCTTCCTCCAATGAGAAACACTTGGATGTGAATACCCTCAACTTAAAGTTGAGAGACTGTACTTTAAACACATTGCCTAAACATCAGACTGTTACCATGGGTCACCCGAAATATGCAAGTCACCTGAAAAATCCAATTGTCTGAGAAAGCCCAGATTTTCAAACATGCAATGGGTATAGAATGTCACCACACCCTTAGAAAATGATCACCTTTTGTTGCCTTACAGCTTGAAATGAAAACACATAAAATTAGACTTTTTAAATCTTATTTACACACAGTCATCCACAATAATAAAAAACTCTGAAAATGTATTAAAATTAAAAGACTAAAATACCATATGTGGATAAGTGAACTTTGATCTTTCTCCTTTTTGTTTTGACATCTTGTTTTGAGGGACGGCCTGACCTATGCAACGTCTGGATGGAGCCTTATGGCTTCCAATACTTAATAATGGTCTTAACTGTGCTCCAAGGGATAGACAAAGCATGACTTGTGTCTTTCCACAACCTTTTCTCACAGATCTTTTGAAAGTACCTTCCCGCCCATAGTGGATTCTTTGCTTTGAATTGCACAACTAAACAGTGGAGTCCTCTATGACCAGCTGCTTTTTATTGTAATCAAAGTCACTACAATTGATCACAGATGGATGCCAATTAGCTTGATTTGTGATCTGAAATGTGGTTGGTGATACCTCAGCAAGATTTCACTTATCAAAATAGGGTGTATTACTGTTTTATATATAATTTTTATTTATTTAAAAATTTCCACTTGAATATTGTGGGTTACTTGTGTAAATAAAGCCGGAAAAGGATTGATTTTCTCTGTATTCATTTCATGCTGTAAGGCAACAGAAGGTGAACATTTTGGAAGGGCGTTGTGAATTTCTATCCATTCTTTACTTCACCAGTCCGTTTGTTTGGTTTGTTTGGCAAGTGTCCAGAAAAAAACTGTCGAACATTAGTTATCTGGTGTTGCATTTTCGATCTCCTGACTCATTGCATGTAAAGTTCAACATGTATACAATAGTCCAATGTAAATAAGTAAATAAGCAACAAACTAAATTTCCCCCCAAATTTATGGGAAGTATCCGGTGGTTCGGGTTCCGCCATTGTTTTTGAAAAGAACAATTGGAAAAGCATGTCTTACGCTGTCGAATTCTGAAAGGGCCTTAAGTTCTTCCTGTGTTATAAAACACAAACACACATGCACTCTGTCCTCAGCATAGGTTTTGATCTGTGGTTTGATGGCTGACTCAGATCTCTGGTACGCAACTGATCAGACAGATGATATCCTGTTTTCCTCCCATATACACACACATACGCAGGCATCACCCGTGCACACACAGGAACATTAAATGCAGGGGAGGTCACTGACAGAGACGGTTCATTACCATGTGGAAATCTCACAGCCCACTGTGCATGTGCAGCACGTCTGCTGCATGGCCCCTCTCTCCATCCATCTACTGTCCTCCTTTAAAAACCTTACTCTCTCTCAAAGTCCCACAGATGGTGGTTTTTAGTAACTTTTCGCATCCCTATGCTCTTTAGTATGTATTGAAAAGGCTTTCTACCACAGTCAGTGACCCCAAACAGAAACTGATTCCTTTACACTTCAAATGTCTAAAATGCAATCCATCTGTGCCTGTGCCTGTGTGTGCGTGTGCGTGTTTGTGTGGATTTGTGGAAAGGGGTCAAGCGTTGCAGCGGTGCTGTTGTTCTGTGTTGGTAACTTTGGCTCCACCTCAGCCCTTGTCTGCATGCTTGGAGGGTGTAGCTTTAGTTAATGGTCTGGAAAGTGTCTGTTCCAACACTCTCCAGTGACCCACAAACTCTCTGTCCCACCTACAATATCTCTGTTTATTTCCTGCTCAACCTCTCTCTATGCCTTGAAAACCAAAATTTGGACATCCCCGGTTTGTCAGCAGGTTGTATCCGTGGTCCACTGGTCATCATAGTATGTCTGTTAACTAGCCCAGTGGTTTCTAACCAAGGGTACTTCACAGGTATACCTGAGAAGACTCACGTAAGTGCCCGGATTTTGCTAAATATTAGAACTTTGATTGGAACCAGGTTGTTCATCTGATGAGACAAAAATTAGTGTTTTTGGCAATAAACACCAGAGAAGGGTGGTCATGGAGAAAATAACCTATCCCCACTGTGAAGCATGGTTGTGTGTTGTTACTGCTAATATAACCTATCCCCACTGTGAAGCATGGTTGTGTGTTGTTACTGCTAATATAACCTATCCCCACTGTGAAGCATGGTTGAGGGTTGTTACTGCTAATATAACCTATCCCCACTGTGAAGCATGGTTGTGGGTTGTTACTGCTAAAATAACCTATCCTCACTGTGAAGCATGGTTGTGTGTTGCTACTGCTAAAATAACTATCCCCACTGTGAAACATGGTTGTGGGTTGTTACTGCTAAAATAACCTATCCCCACTGTGAAGTATGGTTGTGGGTTGTTACTGCTAAAATAACCTATCCCCACTGTGAAGCACAGTTGTGGGTTGTTACTGCTAAAATAACCTATCCCCACTGTGAAGTACGGAGTTGTTACTGCTAAAGGTCCTGGTTACCTTGTTAGTAGTGATGGCCATTCAAGACTTCATTACCATTCTTCTAGCAGCAGGATATAATGCTAGCAGCGCTAACTTAGATTTTCTTTTTCAAAATAAAAGCCAGCATTGAAATATATAAGGCAATATAGTTAACAATCTAAACTGTCTATCTAGTCTGTCATTTTCTGTTTAATGTCCATTTCAATGTTGTTCTTGCCTGTTCTTTTTTACAGTCTAGATTGTTAACTATATTGCCTTATAAATTTCAATGATGGCTTTTATTGTGATAAAGAAAATCTGAGTGCTGCCAGCATAATATCCTGCTGCTAAAATAACGCTAATGAAACCTTGTTTGGCCATCACTACTTGTTACAGGGTTCCCACTGGTCATGGAATTTCTGGAATATCATGGGATTTGAAAAAGTATATTCCAGACATGGAAAGTCAGGGGATTTTATACATTTTTTAGTCCAAGTCATGGAATATCAGGGAATTTTGTAAGCATGTTTAAACTTTAGTTGCCATTTATCAAAATGTATTTTCCATGCAGTATTCTTCTTTATCGGGTTATTTCACGCATTTCCCATATTGCGTATTGTTATGGTTAGGCTACTTCATTTTTCATTGTCCATTTATCCCCTTCCCGCTCGTCAGTGGCAATCACTTCAGTCAAGATATGCGGTCTCCTGTACCTGCTAACGAAGGCAAACATGCCAGGAGAATGTACATTTCAAGGGCTTTGGCAACATAATGATGACTTCAAAGACTGGGTGTTAAAAGTAGATGACAGAAAAGTTAGCTGTAAAGTTTGTAAAACTACTATCAATCTATCAAATATGGGAGAGGGAGCACTTAGCAGCCACACAAACAGAAGCGTGCTACCCGCATGAAGCCGACAGGAGCATCACCTTAATGATGATCACAATTATGCATTACACCGATCAGCCATAACATTATGACCACCTGCCTAATATTGTATAGGTCCCCCTTTTGCCGCCAAAACAGCCCTGACCCATCGAGGCATGGACTCCACTAGACCTCTGAAGGTGTGCTGTGGTATCTGGCACCAAGACGTTAGCAGCATGTCTTTTAAGTCCTGTAAGTTTCGAGGTGGGGCCTCCATGGATCGGACTTGTTTGTCCAGCACATCCCACAGAGGCTCGATTGGATTGAGATCTGGGGAATCTGGAGGCCAAGTCAACACCTTGAACTCGTTGTTGTGCTCCTCAAGCCATTCCTGAACCATTTTTGCATTGTGGCAGGGCGCATTATCCTGCTGAAAGAGGCCAATGCCATCAGGGAATACTGTTGCCATGAAAGGGTGCACATGTTCTGAAACAATGCTTAGGTAGGTGGTATGTGTCAAAGTAACATCCACATGAATGGCAGGACCCAAGGTTTCCCAGCAGAACATTGCCCAAAGCATCACACTGCCTCCGCCGGCTTGCCTTTTTCCCATAGTGCATCCTGGTGCCATGTGTTCTCCAGGTAAGCGATGCACACGTACCCGGCCATCCACGTGAAGAAAACATGATTCATCAGACCAGGCCACCTTCTTCCATTGCTCCGTGGTCCAGTTCTGATGCTCACGTGCCTATTGTAGGCACATATGCAACAAACTGCAATACACTGTGTGTTCTGACACCTTTCTATCAGAACCAGCATTAACCTTTTCAGCAATTTGAGCTAAAGTAGCTCGTCTGTTGGATCGGACCACACGGGCCAGCCTTCGCTCCCCACATGCATCAGTGAGCCTTGGCCGCCCATGACCCTGTCGCCAGTTTACCGCTTTTCCTTCCTTGGACCACTTTTGATAGGTACTGACCACTGCAGACCGGGAACACCCAGTCTGCAGTTGGGCAGCAATTTTGGAGATGCTCTGACTCAGTCATCTAGCCATCACAATTTGGCCCTTGTCGAAGTCGCTCAGATCCTTACGCTTGCCCATTTTTCCTGCGTCTAACACATCAACTTTGAGGACGGAATGTTCACTTGCTGTCTAATATATCCCACCCACTGACAGGTGCCATGATAACGAGATCATCACTTTTATTCACTTCACCTGTCAGGGGTCATAATGTTATGGCTGATCAGTGTATGTTTAAGTAGTGAAAACTTACTTTTGTTCTGAAAACGTCTGTGAACTAGTAAATAAAGCTCGCAAATTGATACAGTGGGCTTGTTTTTGTCTGCTCAGTGCTCTGCACAAAGGCTGCTTGTTTTTCCATTCATTATAGGTCATGGAAATTCAGCTTTTTAGTCAGTGAAAGTCAGGGAAAAGTCAGGGAATTTGACAATTGACTTAGAGTGGGAACCCTGTTGTTAGGATACATGGAACATGGACTCTGTCAAGTACCAGGAGATTTTAGACCAAAACTAAATTAAAGGTTAGGTTTACATTATTTTTTTATTGTAAGATCAAGCTGGTGAACAACAATGACATTATGTTCACAACCATATTTACCAATTTATTTGTATATACACAGGGGGTGGACAAAATAACTGAAACACCACATGAAATAGTACTGTTACTTTGAAGTACCAATCAAAATTACAAACGTAGGTGTTTTTGGTCATGTTGATTGCCAATTTGCGGTACAAGGATTCAATTTGTCATGGGGAACGGTCTCAAAAACTCTGGACAGCTTATGGACAAATTGCATTGGCAAAGTGGAACATTGGTAGCAATTTGAAGCTGACCGAAAGGGATAGACAGACTCTAAACTTGATAGTTGCTCAATGCCCCAAAAGCACAGGCTTGAAAATGACTACAGAATGACATCAGCACCTCTGACCCAGGCTCAACAAAAACTGTAAGTTGTGAGCTTTACTAAACTGGAATATATGGTAGGGCTGGAATTCCGAAACGGCTTGTATCCAAAGCCAACACACAAAGACGCAAAATGTGATGTAAGAAGCTCAAAACCTGGACTCCTGAGCAATGGAAAAAGTAATATGGTCTAATGAGTCATCTTTCAACCTCCTACATCCCTCAAAGAACAGTAGGTGGAATATCCCATTACACACAGTTTAGGAGTTGTGACAGCATTCCAAGAAGAACTGGAGCTTTTCTGTAGGCAAATGATGGACCTACTCCTTATTAGGCACTTGATATTACATATTGCTAGGTTTCTGTTATTTTTGTCTACCGCATTTGTGTATGTATAAATATAGAATTACTCAAAATTTTGGACAGACCTAATCATTCAAGGGTATTTATGTTTAATATTTTTTACATTTTCCACATTGTAGAATAATAGTGAAGACAAAACTATGAACTAACATATGTGGAATCATGTAGTAACACCAAAAACTGTTAAACAAATCAATATGCATTCATATTTTAGATTATTCAAAGTAGCCACCCATTGCCTTGATGCCAGCAAGGACACATGTCAAGGTCTGGGTAGATTAGATGGTTTGCGAACAATCAGTTCTCGTAGTCAACGTGTTTGATGCAGGAGAAATGGACCTGAGCAACTTTGACAAGGTCCAAATTGTTATGACCACACGACTGGGTAAGAGCATCTCTGAAACGGCAAGGCTTGTGGGGTGTTCCCGGTCAGCACTGGTGAGTACCTACCGACAGTGGTTTGAAGAGGGTTAAACCACAACCCGGCGACAGGGTGTTGAGTGACCAAGGCTCATCAATGTGCGAGGGAAATGAGGGCTAACCTGTCTGGTCCGAACCAACAAAAGGTCTACTGTGGCACAAGTGACAGAAAATTGTAACGATGGTTACAGAAGGAATGTGTCACAACACACAGTGCATCGCACCCTGCTGCATATGGGGCTGTGAAGCCGCAGACCGTTCAGTGTCCATGATGACCCCTGTTCACTGTCGAAAGTTCCTTCAGTGGGCACGTGAGCATCACAACTGGACCTTGGAGCAGTGGAAGACGGTCACCTAGTCCGATGAGGGCAGTTTTCTTTTGCATGATGTGGACGGCCATGTACATGTGCGCCGTTTACCAGGGGAAGTGATAGCACTAGGATGCATTGTGGGAAGATGACAAGTCGGTGGAGGGAGTGTGCTGCTCTGGGCAATGTTCTGCTGGGAAACCCGGGTCCGGCCATTCATGTGGATGTCAATTCGACATGTGCCACCTACCTACCACCTACCAAACATTGTTGCAGACCAAGTACACCCCTTCATGGCAATAGTATTCCCTGATAGCAGTGGCAGTGGTATTCCCTCATTCAGCAGGAACATGTGCCCTGCCACAATTCACACATTGTTTGGGAGTGGTTTGAGGAACATGTTGAAGAGTTCAAGGTGTTGCCCTGGCCTCCAAATTCCCCAGATCACAATCTGATTGAGCACCTGTGGGATGTGCTGGACCAACAAGTCCGATCCACAGCAGCTCCACCACACAACTTACAGGACTTGAAGGACCTGCTGCTAATGTCTTGGTGCCAGATACTACAGGACACCTTCAGGGGTCTTATAGAGTCCATGCCTCTGTCGGTCGGCCCTGTTTTGGTGGCATGCGTAGGACCAACAGCATATTAGGCAGGTGGTCATAATGTTTTGACTCGTCTGTGTACATGTGTCTGTGTGTATGTTCAAAAGTTTTGGGGTCACTTGGAAATGTTTTGCCCATTAAAATAACATCAGATTGATCACAAATACAGTGTAGACATTGTTAATGAGGCCTCACAGGTCCTCAACTGGCAGCTTCATTAAATAGTACCCGCAAAACACCATTCTCAACGTCAACAGTGAAGAGGCGACTCCGGGATGCTGGCCTTTTAGGCAGAGTTGCAAAGACAATTCCATGTCTCAGACTGTCCGCTAAAAAACAGTTAAGATGGGCAAACGAACAGAGACACTGGACAGGAAGATTGGAAAAAAGTATTATGGACAGACAAATCTAAGTTTGAGCTGTTCGGATTACAAAGAAGAACATTTGTGAGAGGCAGACCAAATGAAAAGTTGCTGGAGGAGTGCTTAATGCCATCTGTCAAGCATGGTGGAGGCAATGTCGTGGTCTGGGGGTGCAGCAGTCAGCTGGTATTCTGTCTATAATGGAGTGGCCAGCACTAGATCTTAACCCTATTGAGATGTTGTGGGAGCAGCTTGACCGTATGACCATGAGAAGTGCCCATCAAACCTATCCAACTTGAGGGAAGTGCTTCAGGAAGCATGGGGTGAAATCTCTTCAGATTACTTCAACAAATTGACAACTAGAATGCCAAAGGTCTGCCAGGCTGCAATTGTTGCAAATGTAGGATTCTTTGACAAAAGCAAAGGACATAATTATTATTTAAATTAAAAATCATTATTCATAACCTTTTCAGTTACTTTATTTCCTATTAATTTTGCTATATTTCCTATTCATTCATGTGTGTGTATATACAGTGTGTATGTATGTATATATATATATATATATATATATATATATATATATATATATATATATATATATATATATATATATATATATATATATATATATATATATATATATATATATATATATATATATATATATAT
>JACXGI010003355.1:0-34844 GCA_016801175.1 Esox masquinongy | reverse complement strand
GTGCACCATGGGATTTCTTTGGCAGCTCCCATATGTCACCTGATTTAATTCACAAACAAGTGGGGGAGCCACTCGGGAAATATTCTAGCAGCAGTAGGTTATGAAATCCTTTTTGTTTTCTACTTCACCTACAGCATGCCTGGCAGAAGATGACAGGGAGAAGTTAATGAAAGCATAACCTTGTTTTGGCCGTTAGTTGTCGTTACGCAGCTGTTTGAGAGCTTGGGCTGAGCTGAGAGCTGGTCAGGTCAGGGGAGTCTCTTTCCCCCTCCCCTCTTTCTGTGCTTGTCGTTTCTTTGTGTGTTGTTTCAGTGTGCCTGATAGGACATGACCAGATAGAGCAACAACAGTCACGGGTGATTGTTTTTGAGTTGAACTGATTTTGGACTGGGAACACTATATGACTGAAAGGGGGGCAGGGTTAGGACATACTGCTCCTATAAAAGTGAATGATGCTGTCACAGTCTTTCTATCACTTTTTAAAAAGGAGGGAGGAGTTGTATGGAGGGCAGGGGAATGGAATGAAGAGGAGGGATTCTGTTCTGCTAGCATATAGATGAGCTAGCTATGTTCTGACATGTCATTGCTCTTGGTGGTGCGGTGCTGTTAAAGGGGAAGGGCTCTGTCGCATAACAATGGCTTGACACACTGTTCTCTCCCGGGACAAAATACTGCTGGATCTTTTACAGATAGAAGATACTGTAACAGGTGTTGATAAATGTGTACAAATGAATATAAACCTCTCCCAGTCTGATTGCCATTGCCATCAGAATGAAAAACTGTGTAGAGGATGGTGCAGAGCCATCTTGGGGAGAATGAGAGAGAGAGAGGTGTTGTTCATTTCTCTGATTGAGAAATGGAGAAGGGGGAGTGAGTGGTAGATGATATGGGCTTTCTGTAGCTAGCAGACTGATTGTTATTCTCGCATTGACACTGCCAGTCTGGTGTGTGTGTGTGCGTGTGTGTCAGAGAGCAATTGATGTTGTTTATCCCTTCCCACTTTGTAGAGAGGTTCTCATAGGTTGAGCTCATTGTGTTTCTGTATGAATACCCTATGTTTGTGTATGTGTGTGTGTCCGAAAGGATTTCTGGCAGGTCCCCATTAGGAAAAATTTGATTTTCAGCTTAGGGGTTAGGTTTAGGGAAAAACATACAATCATACCGTTACTCATAGTGTTAGAATTGGGGTTAATTTTTGGCATTCCTGGTAAGAATTAGCCGTTAGGACTAAATTAACCTAGGCCTAAGGCTTTTGAGGCTATGGTTAGGTTAGGGCTAGGGAATAGGGAACATTTCAAATGTTTTTAGGGAATAGGGAAAAACAAATGTTGTTTTTTTTGTGTGTGTGTGTCATAATAAAGTCGGGTCTGGTGGGCAGGGCTTAGTAACTATGATACGTAGAAATCAGCTCTTGGGTCTGAGAACACACTAACAAGAAAAAAAACTACCAAGATTTTGACTTAACAGCACACTTACATTAACATACACAAACACAAGACATATACAGACTCCAAACATGCTTAGCATGAAATGTGCAATATTTTAGCTCCTGGTCTGTCAATAGGGCATTTAAAACACGGCAGTGTGAGCAATAACAGCACGCTGTGTTGGAGTGTGCTTGCTCACTCTTCCATGGTGACAGATGAGTAACAGAGGATTATAAAAGAAAAAAAGAAAAATCATAAATAAAATCCCTAAACCTTTGTTTGTCTCATGTCGGTTATTCTTTCCTCCCCTCCCTATTTCTCTCTTTCAGTTTCCATCTATTTCTCTCTCCCTTTCTTTTCTTTGGTCTGTCTCTCTATTTCGATCTTTCTGTTCCTATTTAGCGTTTTCTTTTTTTCCATGTATTTCCCTCAGTTTCTTTTTCTATCCTCTCAATTTGTCTCTCCATATCTCTCTACTTCACTCTCTTTTTTCCACACAGAAAGTGGGTTCTTGATTACTTTTTATGGGTGCAATGGTCTTCTTGAATAGTGTCCAATCTTTTCATATCAATCAGAAGACGACTTCTACAATAACTAATGCATAACTGCCAGCCCTTAATGACTGCCCCTGTGGTGAGAATCTCCACTCAGTTGACAAAAAACCTTGTGGAAAGCAGAGCTGTGTTTAGTAGACAGAGAGATTATACAGATCCAGATTGATACGGAGTGGGAGGACGCACGTGCAAGTTACAGTGTCTTGCCGTCTCACCCAAATCCCTCCCCGGCAGGCCTGTCTCTGAAGGACATTTCGGAATCTCAGATTGCGAGCGTGTTTGGGATTTAGCGGGAAAATGACTTTGAAGCAAGGCAGTGAATGCCCAGAGACAACCTCCCCTCACAATGTGTGAGTTTTCCCATAAGCATGAGATCCGTGCTTGTTATCAAACGGAAGTGGAGCCTAATCTGTCTCCTTGATCAGCAGCACGTAGCTGTCGAAATCACAAAAGTCCTTTCCCCTTCCCCTCAACTACACTCTATTACCTACACTCCATCTCTGCACTGCGCTTTTGCAGAAGCGTGTGGTCATAAGAAATAGGTGTGTGGCATGAGAAGTATGTGTGGCCATTTGTGTTTGTCATGAAGAAATAAAGAAATGCATAGAAGGGCATATGTTTCAGATAGGTTGTTAAAATGCAGAAATGTGTTTACAGTCTACAAGTATGTGTCTCAGCAACTCCAATGGAAGAGGGCTTTAAGTGTTCATTAAGTTACAATGAGTCTGCAGACTGTAAGGTAAGTGCTGTGTTTGTTTGCTAGTGTGTGCTTTGTGTGTTAGATGAAGCAGACACTCGTTAAAAAAAGATGACAGAACTAGAGCAGGCAATGAGAGGGAGTGCAATGGAAAAAACCCACTGTTTGTGTGCTTGTGTTTGCGTGTATGTTCTTGTGTTAAGATGTTGTGGCAGTGTGTTTTAATCTGTCTCGTCTCGAAATGGAGTGTTGGTAATGGAGTGTTGGTTATCCTATTGTCATGGTAACAGGAAGAAAAATTTTGATTTTGTGTCTGTGTGTGCAAAGAATAAATGATGACCTTTCACATACATTATGTGTGTGCGTGTGTGTGTGTGTGTGTGTGTGTAAGCTACATGAATGTGTTACATTCTGTTATAAACCCAACAACAGCATATCACTTGTGTCTAATTCTGCCCTTTTTGGTATGACTTCTTAAAGGTGTTGGGTTTAAATGGCATTCAGGATTAAACTGTCTGATGGCTTGAACGGCGCCATGTTTCTAAATGTGGAAATGTCAACTACCGCATATTAGTGGAGATTTTAAGATCCCCTTTCAGCCATGTTGCTTTCATAGACCAACAGGTTTAATTCAATTAATCAAAGAAGCTGTGAACCTTAAACCGAAATTTGTTTTTTAAAGTGTCCGAGTTCATGCTTGCATCACTTCAGGCTTTTAAAGAAGCGCACGGGTTTATCAGGGCACGGTTTTCACCCATGGCACTCGGGTGATCCCCGTCCCAGACCCTCTCTCCCGCCTTGGCCTTTCCCTAAGTCTGACAACCCTGACTGATCAGGTTTACCATTACAGGCCACTGGATGCGTCAGGAGTACAGCTCCCACAACTCAGAAGGTCACACAGGTGTCACTGTTACACGGATAATCCCCCCCACCACCTACCTGGTCCTCCCCATCAACCCAAGGCTTTATTCGCCTCACAACCTGCCCTCTGTTCGTTTTATGGAGGAGCCGCTGACAATACTCCTCTTTGCGATTGGGAACAGGAGTGACCAGGTGACTGGGAGACGTGCCCTCCAAGATTGAGATGACATGAGGACTTGTCCAGCCAAAAACAACGTATCCCCATACCAATCTCTTGTGGACATACTACCTAAAGGATCTGTCACGATACCTGGGCAGGCCCATTTAGTCGACTGCTTGATCGTTAGGTCGATAGGCTGTTGTTAGGCTGAGATTGTTATAGTCGAGCATTCGAAATTATATGTTTTCTGTATTTTGGAGTGGACTCATTCATTACAGTCTATTATTCTAGACTGGTCGCTCGCAGTGCCTTTTATACTGGTCATGAAGATGTGTGATACTGATTGAAACTAATAATGTAATACATTGTTTAATTGGCGGCCTGTCGAAACTGTCTGATGAATGTGTTTGTTCAGAAGAAAAACACTGCACTTGTTGACGAGTCATCAGGAATCTCGGGGGCACATCTCCAGACTGGTGATCAGAATGCACTGGTTTTATTTTTTTTGGTTTGTCCTGACACAACACAAATTAGACCTACGTTTATACTACTCATTATAGACTTTAGCTATCTACTACAGATAAATCTTTTCCAGAACAATAATAGTTTTTACGATTTTATAAACCATTTTCATACTCCATTCATCTGTAGAAAATTGCACTGCCTTCAATATTATCTGTTGTTACTCTAATTTTCTCCCCATTTTCTCCCCTCCCAATTTCTTGATGTTCAGTTCGCAATGATTCTTCTCATCACACTTCACTCAGCCAGAAAGTGTTTTGTCAATACACAGGCATGGAGGAGAACACATTCACCGACAAACAACCACGACACTAGTAGTGTTTGTTCTGGTGAGTTGGAATCTTTTGTAGTTCGGTAGGTTAGAGGACATTTCCCCCATGGTCGAGCCAGTAGCATTGAAAGACAGAGGGTTGGAGCTCTTTGTTCCACTTACGACCCTATCTCATGTCTTAAAAGTCACAAACCCAGAATTTAACGAAACATTCAACCAATAATGTAATAACGAGGTTGAAGCATCCCAAATCCCAAAGCTGGCAACATGACAAAATCTGTCATTCTGCCCTAGAGCAAGGCAGCTAACCTGAACAGTGTCCACTGGCAGATTCCTGCACCTCTCCAATTTAGAGGGGTCGGGTTAAAAGTCAGTCCCATTGGGCCTTGTGTGCAATTAACAAACAAAATAATGTAATCTTATATTTCTAAATGTGGGTTAACCAAGATTACTCACTTGCCAATGGAGATTATACAGAAATAATTACCATATTTCATATTTTCCAAGAGTTCCTAGAGCAAAACTGAGTAAGTCTGCATGGGTGTGATAGCTGTGTGCCACAGAGCATAGAATTCTAATGTTGTGTGCCAGTTTGAGCTCCTCTCTGCCAGCCAGAGAGGACGCAGAGGACCGAGAGGGGAGTGGAGGGGAGAGGATTCATAACAGGTACCAGGAACGGGCTGCAGTATGGAGCCAGCCCTGTCATTGTTCTCTTAGGTACAATGTCACTGCAGTCCCCAGCAACCACAGGAGCTTCTTGCCCAGCATGGGAGCATGGGACTCTGCCCCAATGATAGTAATTAATAACACGCGCACACACACACACACACACACACACACACACACAGAACTCAGCCCTAAACACACAAACAAAGCATGCAAGGTATATGGACCTATTCAGAGGCTCTGCAATACACTACAGAAAGGCTGCTGTGTGTGTACGTGTGTGTGTGTCTGCGTGTGTGTCTCGCTCACATTACCTCTATTGCTCAAAAAACGCAGTGGCACGCTTCTTTTTTTGTTTGTGCTGAAACATTGTTGCCAGGCAACGGTATGAGGCAGAAGAAACTGCATCAACTGTGTGTGTGTGTGTCAAGTGTGCACGCAATTGTGTGTTTAGCAGAAGCAGCCTAAACACACACCGGCCTTTTCAAAAACTATTGCTGCTGAGGTACAGAGTGAGGGATGGAGGAGGAGAAGAGATAAGGAGGAGAAAAAAGTGTAAACTGGTGGGAAGAGTTGGAGGGAGGGAGGGAAGGAAGGATGAAGAGAGGAAGGATGAAGAGAGGAATGATGCGGCGGATGGAGGAGACTTGAGATAGGTGTGGAGGGAGGGAGGATGAGAGAGAGGGAGGGAAAGCAATGCAAAGAGAATATACACATGCAGGGATGGAGGAGTGGAGTGAGGGGGCGAGAGAAAGAAAAGAGAGAGAGGGAGGAAGGGAGAAGGGTCACTTGTCAATCATTCATGGCACACCTACTCTCTCAAATACACACAGGCATTCTCACAGTACTAAGGCAGGCAGATTTAACTGTAATGAAATATGCATGAGCTCATTAAGTAAATCCGCGCCAAACTGAGTGTCTGTCTGTAGTCGACAGTGTACATGTAGTTACAGCACGTTGGGGGAAGACAGGTTTGCTGCTCTGCCTCTCCCCTCCCCCACGTTCCCACAATCCCCTTTTCTACTCATTTCCGCGTAATCTAGTTACAGCCATACAGCTGTAGTTAACTGGCTATTTAACAGTCCGTTTACTTTTCTCCTTCTTTTAATTTTCCTTTCAATTTACTCTTCCACTCCCATTCTCTCTCGCTTTCTCTCATCTCTCTCCATCTCCTTGCATCTCTTTCTCTCTGTTTCTTTGACTTTGATTTTGTTTCTTTTTTCTCAGTCACTCTCTTTCTCTGTCATTCATTCTTTGTCTGTCCCAGTGAATTTTTATATATTCCTGTTTTTCAGGCCCTAACATGCTCTCCCCACCCCCACTCTGTCTTCAGATCTCAGCCTTCCCATGTTGATTCTCGGCCTCCTGTCCATCCTGCTGCTGGGTCCTGGGTGCCGTGCAGCTGATATTCCAGAGGACCCCACGGCAGAGTTCTCAGTCAGACTGTACCACCACATGCAGGGGGGGGATGAAAACATCATCTTCTCCCCCCTGAGTGTGGCTCTGGCCCTGGGCATGGTGGAGCTAGGGGCCCGTGGTGCCTCCCTCACAGAGATACGCCAGACTGTGGGCTTCAGCCACCTACCTAAAGGTATACACAATTGATCAGCTGGGAGCAGGGTGCAACCTACTTAATTTTGATATATAGACCGACACACCTGCACAACCACCCCACAGTCAGGAAGATGACTGTCCGTCTATCTGTCTCTCAGATGTTGAGTTCTCAATGCTCCAGAACCTGACGGGGGCTCTGTATGAAGACGACGCCCGTTACGTCATCCGATTGGCCAACTCCCTCTTCCTGCAGAGCGGAGTGACCTTCAACCCGAAGTTCCTGCGGCTGATGAGGAAGTTATTCCGGGCCGAGGTGGAGACGGTGGACTTCAGTGAATCCGCTGCCGTGGCAGAGCAGATCAATGGCTGGGTGGAAAACCACACTGAAGGTTAGTCAGTGGATTTATAGAAGGTCTTGTAATGCTAATGTAGTGTATGTACATTGAACAAAAATATGAACAAAATACAGTATTTTAAGTGTTGTTCCCATGTTTTATAAGCTGAAATAGAAGATCCAGAGACCAGAAAAAGCATATTTCTCTCACATAATGTGCATAGTGAGCTTCTTTCTCCTTTGCCAAGATAATCTATCCACCTGACGGGTGTGACATATCAAGAAACATCATGATCATTACACAGTTGAATCTTGTGCTGGGTACAATAACATGCCACTCTACTATACAGTGAAAATTAAATTTTCTCACTCAATCCATTGGTACAGCTATCTCACCTTTGAAGGGAGCATTTGGCATGATGATTTCAGGACTGTCCACCAGTGCAGTTGCCAGGAAAGGTTCACCTATCATTTTAAAGAATTTGGCAGTCTAACTGGCAGTCACGACCACAGACCACATGTAACCACGTGAATGGACAGAGATACCATGATAAGATAATGAGGCTCACCGTTGCGCATGGCCCGATGTCACAAGGATCTGTACACAATTCCTCTAAGCTGAAAATGTCCCAGTTCTTCCATGGCCTGAATACTTACTAGACATGTCACCCATGGAGCATGTTTGAGAAGTTTTTCAGTTCCTGCTAATATTCAGAAATTTCCCATAGCCATTGAAGTGGAGTGGCACAACATTCCTCTTGCCACAATCAACAGTCTGATCAACTTTATTTAAAGGAAGCGATCAGATACTGACTTGTTTTCCGATTCACACCACTAAGTTGGCAGAGGGGTGTCACTAACCAGGAGTGTCACTAAGTTAGACTTCCTCACTGAACAAATATTATAGTAAGAAGTTGTTTTCCTTTGAACAATTTTACCTTAAAGGTTTGATTTTGTGTATATATATATATATATATAGTATCAAATCCCAATACCTTCAATTGACAACAAAACCTTCAATTGCAAAACATATTGTGTTTTGAGGTACCTGGCAATTCCCAGCCCTACTATTTTGGTACATTCAAATCATAACATCACAGGTTCATCCAACAGGAATCACTCTCGCACTCTGTCTTTAGGTAAGATTCGTGACCTGTTGTCAGCTGATGACTTCAGCAGTGTCACCCGGCTAACCCTGGTCAACGCAGTGTATTTCCGTGGCAGCTGGAAGAACCAGTTCAGACCCGAAAACACCAGAACCTTCTCCTTCAGCAAAGATGATGGGAGTGAGGTCCAAACCCTCATGATGTACCAGCAAGGAGAGTTCTACTACGGTAGGGGCAGTGTGTTCTTGTATTGCATTAAACCAGAATTCATTGAATGTCCTTACAAATAGTGTAAACCAAGGGAAATACAGAGGAGTTTTTACCCAGCTTTTACTTTTCAAAAGGCTGTGTTTGGATAATGGGGTTAGTATGTGTTATGGATTTCAGGATCAAGGATAGGTTTACAGTTAATCAGGAGAAACAGTCTGAATCTATTGGTGTCCACAGTAATGGTTACTAACCAGTCAAATTCAAGTACATTTTGGGAGGAACTAGTACTTTTATAGTTACTCTCTTTGAGCTGTACTTGTACTACCAAGGCACTTCAATGAAATATATGCAGCTTGATAATGTATGAATCTACAATATGCTCTTAGCTGAATCCGTCTACTGATTCCTACTCTCCCGGTGCAGCTGTTACTACATGCAAATGCCCCTCTACATTCAAGTGGAGTAGATGAAATCAGTGGAATAGAGAGACAGAAAACGTTCTTTATTAGCCGAGATTGAATGGCGCAGCGGGTAAGCCAGTGCCTCGCAGTTAGCTGCATCATTGCAAGACCAGGGTTTAAATCGGGCACGAGGCCCCAAAAGGGCATCCGACGAAGGGCAGTGCAATTGCCCAGCACCGTCCAAGTTTGGTGGTGTTATTAATCAACAGGATTGCCTTGTTGTACTCTAGCAACTCCTTGAGGCAGCTTGGGCACCTGTGAGCTCAATCAAGGTAGAAGGCTGGAGAATGCCTTGCGGCACATAAAAGTTACAAATAAAATCCATAGGTTTACCGAACGGTTATGTGATTATTTTAAAAGTGCACCTCTGTCCCAGCCTGGAATTATTGTTAACATTGTTCAAATTCATGGGCTGAAACTGTGAGTCCCGAGCAACAAAGGCTGCATAGCAAGTGGAAACCTAATTTGGACTATGCTAATAATGCTTATTTAAGGTTTTGGCTCGTTGTGAAAAAAAAGTCCATAGGTTTTCAAGAACAACTAAAGGTAAGCATAATTTCACCCAAATATGAATTGCTTTAAGGCTAACAAGTCAAATTACATAGTAAGAGGTATGAGAGGTGATTTTTGGTAAAAATGACAATATCACCACCTTTATCCATCCTATCTACCCTAAATAAATTGTGTCAACCTAGCTCATCTTTTTTGAGAAGCAATTTTCAGATAACATAAATATGTCTGGATTTGACTGACATACTAACAATATGGTCAAATGCAACTTAAACAACAGATGGTGTATTTTAGGCGCAGAAAAAGCGCTTAGTGTTTTAAAAGTGTTTAGAGTTACGTATTAAGAATTATGCATGTTAACTGCATATTCTTGAAATAACCTTAAAAACATATGGCATAAAGTAAGTTTGTCTATGACATGGATCGACTTGTCTGTCTCAGGGGAGTTCAGTGACGGTTCATCTGAGGCTGGTGGTGTGTACCAGGTGTTAGAGATGCCCTACGAGGGAGAGGATATGAGCATGCTGATAGTGTTGCCCAGGCAGGAGGTCCCCCTGGCAGCCCTGGAGCCCATCATCAAGGCCCCTCTTCTGGAGGAGTGGGCCAACAATGTCAAGAGGCAGAAGGTCGAGGTCTACCTGCCCAAGTGAGAACACACACACAATACATGTGACAGAATTCAGGAACGGGGTCTTATCACAAAATTTGAGTTTGGCTTTTTATTACATTTTATAAAGGTCCAGACTCTGAGCTTTGTAATGGTATATAATACACGATATTCTGATAAAGTTATGAGAGATATGCTGCTTTAAAAGTTGATAATCTGCTCTACCTAGTTCTGAGAAAAAAAGGTTTACATTTTTTTTGAAGCCAAGCTCAGTTGCCAGATCACTGGTCTTTGTTCACGCCCATTCAGCATAGATCACTCCCTCTTAGATCTTAACCCCATCCAGCTCTTTAGTTACTCAAATGAGGACACTGTGCACCTTTTGCTAAACTGTTTTACTTACTCAGACATGTTCTGAGGGCAGAAAGAAATTGATTGGTTCAGGCGAACACCCAATCGAAATGGAGAGGAGGCGGTGCTCATGAACATTTCAAGTTGGATCAAAAAAGCTAGAGAATGTTATCTCGACCAAAATTTCACCACTGAATGTTATTGTAATCAAGTCATTTAGCATGTACTTCATTATAACATAACAGGCAAACATTTGCACGCTTCTTCATGTAATTTGAAGTGTTCATGAGCACCGCCTCCTCTCCATTTCGGCTTGTACCAATCACGTTTCTTTCTGCCCTCAGAACATGTATGTGACAGGATTATATATATATTTTTCTATGTATGTGTATATATATATATATATATATATATATATATATATATATATATATATATATATATATACATATATTCACAGAAACACATACACTTTTTACATTGTCTGAATGTGTTATTAGGTTTAAGGTAGAGCAGAAGATTGACCTGAGGGAGACTCTGCAGGATCTAGGCATCAAGAAAATTTTCACCAAAGATGCCGACCTCTCCGCCATGACTGGTGAGATGGCTGGTAATACCCCAGACCCACCACACATGCTCACACACAGGAGCAGTAGTATAATAATAGAACATTAAATGGGGGCTCATCAAATGTGGTTGAGTAGAAAGACTGCAGGCTTACGCTTTGTGCGAATGTGTTCATGAAACACACCGTAGTTCCAACATTTGGTTTTCAGGGAGGAAACAAAAGCCACATTGAAGACAGTCTCCCAGAAGAATCCGTTTTCCGGGGGAATCTGCAGAGAAGGGTGGCATTGTTAATACTCTGTGTGTGTCAACCTAGCGACCTTGGTCCCTGTGCTGGGACTTTCAGTGACTAGCTTTGGCATCACTCTCTATCAATAGAGAACAAGCGCAAGCTTTTCCAAACAAACAGATAGCTCCCCATTACTGTTATCGCCAGGGAGCGCAGTTTGATAACATTTTTCTATCAAACAGAAAGAGCTACCTTGAAACTATCTCCCACCGAGTGGAGTAGTTCAGGCTGACGAGAGAGCGCGGTGCGGCGGAGGGTAAAAATAGACAGAGTGATCTTTAACAGTCTCAGCCAGCAGTGTTAGAAACACTTGACGTGTATCGAGTGTGAAATGTTTCCCCTTCATGGCTTTATTTAACTGTGTGTGTTCGCAGATGGCAAGGACCTATTCATTGGGAAGGCAGTGCAGAAGGCCTACCTGGAGGTGACAGAGGAGGGGGCGGAAGGAGCCGCAGGATCAGGTACTGTAGCCCTCACTTCCACCCATCGTCATGAGGACCTATTTATATCTACAGTAAGCTGCCCACCTCTGACCCGGATTGACTTGATCTGGCTCTTTCTCTGTATCTCTCTCCCTATCAAATCTTATTTCTGGGCAAATTAACCTTTTTTGTAAGTTTCTGTGTCCTTTGCTCTGAGATAAAATTATCTAAATCTTGCTTTTTCTCTTGCTTTCTCTCTATCCCACCATGTTCTCTCCCTTCGTCTCTCAGGTCATTAGTCATTATCGTTTTAATTTCTATTAGATTATTTGCTGTGTGCATTGTCTTGCAAATGCAGTGTTATGGTGAACTCCATAGGCAGGTCGTTTGTGTAGGACCAACATTTTAGACAGGTCTTCCCCTTTGGCTCAGCCCTTATTAGCCTTGAAAGGAGTTATTCATTTGTTGTGTTCAGATTGGGCTCGCTGTATGTTATACCTTGTTCCCTGCTTCAGGAAACCAAGGTAATTGACAAAATGCCATTTCAGTCAAGCGCCTCGGTATGACACATGGGGTTACGCAAATACTCCCCAAGCCAGCCGTTGAACCTCTTCAAACATCGTTGATACACAATGGATTTCTTTTTTATGCGTGGGTGTGGTGTGTGTGCTGTGCATACAGAATGGTAAATTGATGGGAATAGCGCAATATAAAGGACAAAAGTTCCATTGGTTATTAACTTGTTACAAATGTCATGAGCTGTATAACTAAGTATGAATACAAAAAGTTAAATAAGCTACTCCTAATATAAAACATATTTGAAACATATAATCAAAGTGCGTTTTTGTTGTAGTCCTGCCATGTAGATAGATTTTGGTAGCCTTCACAAGGCTATGTATTCTTTAGTGCCCTAGATAAAAAGAGTCAGATGTCACTTATATAAGCTTGTATTTGAAAAATGAATAGGCTAATTCCGTAGCCTTATCAGTGGTTTCATTTTTTCATCTTGGTCGTATGGGTAAACCATTTTACAATATTTGGCAAATAGATGTGAAATCTATGAAGTCTGAATGCATATTCAGTAGGCTACATCACACAATATTGTCACTGCAGTGCACAGTCTTCTTAAACCTGAATGAAAGAATGTTCTGGCATTGCTTGCCAGTAAGCTACGCCTGTAAATAAGTAAGTAAAGTAAAGGCCTAAAGAGATGGTAAAAAGCAATAAGACGTACAGTTTGTTATTGAAACATTTTCTTTAGTTGCATAAAACCTATTCAAATCCATATGCATATGTTTCTTAAGTTATAGCGTATAGGCCAAAATATTTGGTCAAACACTGAGACATACATTCTTTTGTTGTCAAGAGTTATAAAGAATGTGTAATATTATTAGGTTATTTTGAAAGGTAGAAGGCATATCAAGAATTATAGAACATTTCGTTATGTCATTCATTTTCAAGCATTATAAACAATGACAAAATGTGACCATTTGTATGTTCTGTTTGTTTTGGCTTTTATTATTAATGCACTATTTATTTGTGAGTTTTTTTTACATGAAGTTGTGGGACAACCCGACAGGTTTTTGTTTTCCACTAATTGAAACTGCAGCAGTGGGAGAGCTTCAATATGAATAAACACTTCTTCCAATATTAGGCTAGAAACTTGTTAGGTGGAACTCGATTATGGCCATAGATTGATTGAAGTGTTGATCACGATAAAGAGGAAATGATCACTTGATGCCATATTTGACTTTTCAGGCTAGTGCTCGCCGCTCTTTCTACAATTTATATTATTCTCTTACATAAGTAACGTGGACTACCCAGTCGGGACCACTGGCGTGTCCAAAAGCTTCCTTTGGGTAGACTGCCTTTGGCCGCTATGTTCACTGAAGGGTAGAGCGATTGACCCTGGATATCTGTTACCAAATACAATGTTTTTTTATGGACTGCTCAAAAAAAATAAGGGAACACGTAATCATCACAGTATAACACCAAGTCAATTAAACTTGAGGGATATCAATCTGTCCAGTTAGGAAGCATAAGTGACTGTGAATCAATGTTACCTGTTTTGGTGTAAATGAAGGTGACAACAGGTGCACTGGAGAGGCAACAGCAAGACAACCCCCAAAAAGGGAATGGTTTTGCAGGTGGTGGCCACAGACAATTGCTCTCTCCTTATCCTTGCTGACTGATTCTTCTCTAGTTTTGCGTTTTGCTAGTGTCCTTGTCACTACTGGTAGCATGTGGCGGTAACTGCAGCCCATTCAGATTACACAGATAGTCCAGCTCATCCAGGATGGCACATCCATATGTGCTGTTGCAAGAAGGTTTGCTGTGTCTCCCAGTACTGTCTCAAGAGCATGGAGGAGATACCAGGAGATGGGCCGTTACACAAGGAGACTTATACACGGCCGTAGAAGGGCATCAACCCAGCACCAGGACCAGTATCTGCTCCTTTGTGCGAGGAGGAACAGGCGGAGCACTGCCAGAGCCCTACAAAATGACCTCCAGCGGGCCACTGGTGTGACCAAACTGTCAGAAACAGACTTCATGAGGGTGGCATGAGGGCCCGATGTCCTCTAGTGTGACCTGTGCTCACAGCCCAGTACCGTGCAGCTCGATTGGCATTTGCCAGAGCATTTGCCAGCACATTTGCCACATGTGCTCAGGTTCACCCTGAGCACGTGACAGACATGAAAGAGTCTGGAGACGCCGTGGTGAATGTTATGCTGCCTGCAACATCATCCAACATGGCCGGTTTGGAGGTGGGTCAGTGTTGGTCTGGGGAGACATATCCTTGGAGAGTCGTAGACCTCCACGTGCTAGCCAACGATACCCTGACTGTTGTTGAAATACCTAGCCAACGATACCCTGACTGCGTGATGAAATCCACAGCCCCATTGTCAGACCTTACGCTGGTGCAGTGGGCCCTGGGTTCCTCCTGGTGCAGGACAATGCCCGTCCTCTTATGGCCAGAGTGTGTAGGCAGTTCCTGGATAAGGAATGAATTGATGCCATTGACTAGCCCTCACGTTCCTCAGACCTGAATACAATTGAGAACCTCTGGGACGTTATGTATCGGTGCATCCAACACCGCCAAGTAGCACCACAGACTGTCCAGGGGCTCACTGATGCCCTGATCCAGGTCTGGGAAGAGATCCCCCAGGACAACATCTGCCGTCTCATCCGGAGCATGCCCAGACATTGTAGGGAGTGCATACAGGCACGTAGGGGCCGAACACACTACTGAGTCACATTATGAGTTGCCGCAACATTGCAGCGCAGTGCGTGGCTGGCAGGGCAACATAGCAAATAGTCTATTCACAATTTCCATAGCCTGGCTGAAATTGC
This sequence comes from Esox masquinongy, assembly GCA_016801175.1. Classification (NCBI taxonomy): domain Eukaryota; kingdom Metazoa; phylum Chordata; class Actinopteri; order Esociformes; family Esocidae; genus Esox; species Esox masquinongy. The sequence continues at coordinate 19,924 of JACXGI010003355.1, read as the reverse complement.
AAGTAGGTAAACTTAATTGTGTAAAATTACCTTCCCTACTCAATAACATTGGAATCGGAATGGCAGAAGTATACAAGGGTACAATTGTCTCTACACAGATATTTAAAAGCCTGCTCATTATGCGTTTTGTCATAAGTGTCATGCACATACACTTCCATTCAAAAGTTGGGGGTCACTTAGAAATGTCATTTTTTTCGAAAGAAAAGCAAGTTTTTTGTCCATTAAAATAACATCAAATTGATCAGAAATACAGTGTAGACATTGTTAATGTTGTAAATGACTATTGTAGCTGGAAACGGCTGATTTTTTATGGAATATCTACATAGGCGTACAGAGGCCCATTATCAGCAACCATCAGTCCTGTGTTCCAATGGCATATTGTGTTTGTTAATCCAAGTTAATCATTTTAAAAGTCTAATAGATCATTAAATTGCCAATTTCCTCCTACAACAGGACAATGACCCAAAGAACAGCTCCAAACTATGCAAGAACTATTTAGGGAAGAAGCAGTCAGCTGGTATTCTGTCTATAATGGAGTGGCCAGCACAGTCACCGGATCTCAACCCTGTTGAGCTGGTGTGGGAGCAGCTTGACCGTATGTTATGTAATAAGCGCCCATCAAGCCAATCCAACTTGTGGGAGGTGCTTCAGGAAGTATGGGGTGAAATCTCTTCAGATTACCTCAACATATTGACAACTACAATGCCAAAGTTCTGTAAGGCTGTAATTGCTGCAAATGGTGGATTTTTTGACAAAAGCAAAGTCTGAAGGACTCAATTATTATTGCAATTAAAAATCTTTATTTCTAACCTTGTCAGTGACTATATTTCCTATTCCTTTTTCTATATTTCCTATTCAAACTTATTTCATGTGTCTTTTCATGGAAAACGAGGACATTTCTAAGCGACCCCAAACATTTGAACTGTTGTGTATAGGTGCTTGGTTTGCGCTCAGATGCTAGTGCAATTAGCACCTCTCTCAGACTATTCACAGTTAACAATCATCACATTTATACTGGCTGTTTTAGGCAATGAATGCTATTTGGAAGATTTTGCTGTTAGGTCAACAAAACACAGCATGAGGTGAGGTAGCAATCTGAGGTAAGATGAAAGCTAAGTGATCGCAAGTCCTACAATCGCTGTAAAGCCTACAATCGCTGTACCCCGAACTTTAGAGCGTGTCCTCGCTGAATGCTAGGAAGAACATTTTAAGAAAAGCCCCTTGTCGAGAGATGGAACCTGAGTGGCCGGTGCCAAAGATTCTTAAGTTCACAGATCCAACAGCTGGTTGACATCCATGAACAATGGTTTATTGGGCAGATCAGAATCAGTGAGAGATCCTCCAAGCCAGCGTGGGCTGGATCATGTCCCTTGAAGAAACTGCAAATAGGAGTGCCCACAGGCCACTGATGCCTAGGTGCATCCATGCACAACAAAACACATCGTTGGACTACTGCAGACCATGCATGTTTTTACTGAAGATCTAACATATCACTCAGTCGTCATATTAAGAACTTGCAAATCCCCGATAACTGACTGGAGACTGTGACCCATAGAAATTACCATTTGCTGGTTATCTTCACTGGTGATGTTCTGCCAGGCCTGTACTGCAGTCATTTTCAGTTCCTGTTTGTTTCTGGGCATGTCTTCATCAGTCTTGTCTTCATCAAGTGAAAAGCATGTTTAATTAGATTCAGGTCTGATGATTGACTTGACCAGTCAAGAACATTCCACTTTTTGGCCTGAAAAACATAGCAGTATTTTTGGTGTCACTGTCCTGCTACAAGGTGAAGTGGCGTCCAATGAGATTTAAGCCATTTGGTCAGATCTGAGCAGGCAAGCTGTTTCTGTACACTTCAGAATTCCTACGCTGCTGTCAGCAGTTACATTATAAATGAAGACGAGTGTGCCAGTTCGCTGTTCAGTGGCGAAATATATCACCCCTCCACATTATTTCAGAGAAGTTGGTATACCAGTTCTTCTTTTTCTATGCACTTTCCTCTTGCAGTTACTATTTCCATGACTCTGCTGGGTCTTTTCTGTATTTTCTAGGCCATCCTGTTTTTTGGCTAACTAGTGTTTTTGCACCTTGCACTCCAAGCTCTGTAGTTCGTCTGGTGAACTCTTCTGTGAACAGTAGTGACTAACACATCCATACACTTCCACCTCCTGGACAGTGTTCCTGATCTCTTGGACAGTTCTTTTTTGTTTTTTTCTTCAATATAGTGAGCATTCTTTGGTTATCCATTGTAGTCTTCTTTGGTTAAGCAGGTCATTTGTCATTGCTGAGCTAAACATTACTTTATTTCTGCTTCTTAAAGTACCAAAGAGTTGACTTTGGAATGTATAATGGTTTGGTGATCAATTTATTCAAATTTATCTGCATGATGGCCAGCATAATTTAGACTGACATTTCTTTGGTCCTCGTTTTGCCAGACACAAGCAACCAAGTCCAAATACAAAGCCTAGAGTCAAGACTAGACAGTGACAGCTCTCTTTTGGATGCACTAATGATGCAAACAAACAAACCTGCTTAATGAGAGACAGCTGTGAAATCAATTGTCCAAATACTTTTAGTCCCTTATGTATAAAACTTACTGTTATTTCTAAATGGTTCGTCTGACATGGATGAAAATACCCTCAAATTAAAGCTGACATTCTGTACTCAAACCCCATTATTGCTGTATCATTTCAAATTCACAGTGGTGGAGTACTGAGGCAAAACAACAAAACAGGTATCACAGTCTAAATACTCATAGGTTGCAATTCATGTGATATGCGCTTTGCACCAAAGATCACTTTCCTCGTACTGAGTATCTGCCCTACAGTACTCTCCACCCCCTTGAGAGACATCTTTCTGGTGATCACCATATGTGATATGACTCACCGGAGCACCCCGTGATAACATTTGAGGGGCTAAATTATGGGGCCAGCACCCTGAGGCACAGTGGGGATCCTCTGAGCTTTTGATAATGGTGGAGAGATGCATTGCTACCGCAACCGTGTATGAAAAATTGCAAGGAGAAACGGAGGACTATATTTCGGTAGGCAACAACCCCGAAGTATGTTACTGTGATGGGGATAGTTGGTTGTAAACCACTCACTGGGATGTTCTGACTATAACAGCTGGCAACTTAACATTATTGGCCCAGAGATCTCTATTGACAGCCTTTAAGTCCATAATGACACAATTCCTTTAGGGGATAGAAGTGGCGTGAGCTCAAAACAAGACAAGGTATCAAGTTACAGCGTGCTGAAATGAGTCTAGTCTTTGTTGTTGCTATGTGACTGTTCAAAGGCATAACAACACACAGCCTTCTGGCTCCGTGACTCGCACGCATCATATTTGTAACGTTTTCTACTCTTCCACAGCGCCCCCTGCAGTTGACTATTTGTTTTGTCACTACATTTAAATGTCATGGTCACTGATTGTTTTTTTCCTCTCTCCTGTAGGAATGATAGCCCTTACCAGGACTCTGGTGCTGTACCCACAGGTCATGGCTGATCACCCCTTCTTCTTCGTCATCAGAAACCGCAGGACAGGTGAGTGTTAGACCGCGCCTGTCTGGGTCTCTGTCCATCTGTCTCTGTTTGTCTCCTCATGCATGTACAGTCAGTTTGTCTCTGTCAGCCTCTATATATATGTACGGTATGCATGTATGTCCATCTGTCCCTCTGTCTCTGTGTCCTTTTATACTGTTTACGTGTCTGAAAGCAGTGTCTGTTCTGACAGTTGCTTTGTCTCCTCATATTCCTCCCTTACAGGTTCTATCCTTTTCATGGGCAGAGTCATGACACCGGAAGTCATCGAGTTTAGTGACTTTGACAACGACTCCATGTAACTTTTAATGACTGCCAATGTGGGTGTCCTACTATGAGGTCCTGCTGAAAATCTGTCAGATCCAGGCAAAAACAATGCCATAAATGCAACCTTTCCTCTCCCCACTGTTGACCGTGTTTTTATACTCTTTACGAGAATATATATAAATATGATTCTAAATCTATATGATATATATATATATATATATATATATATATATAAATCTAATGTGACTGTGTTTTGATACTGTAATCTGTAACCACTTGGTAAAACAGGGAGATTGACATGTAAATATATATAAAGAAAACAAATGGATTCTATACCTATTATTAGATGAGTAGATAGAAGTTATACATCCATGTACCACCCCTTTAATTTCAGTAATACCTACAAACAAACGCACACATATGTTCTCCCAAATTACCGCAACATTATATTCCTGTACATTTACTATTGTGTTGTAAAAGAGACTAGATATTTATTGCAGAAAAATCTAAATGAGTGCAGATGATACATGTATTTAATCGCACTGAATCTTAGTAATTATTTTTTTTATCATCGTTTTTTTTTACGCTAGAAGTACATGTCTAAAATGCTGATGAACTAATATGCCTTATCTCATATGAGTTGTTGATTTAGTGCAGGCTTTTGCAGGTGCACAGATTGCGTAATACAGGTTGCTATAGAGACAAGGCGTGCAGTTGGGTTGGAGACTGCGTTTGGATGTACAGGGAGAAATTATAACACCAGCTGTATTCACATAAAATATGAATGTGTTCGTTACTTAAGGCTGTGGTGTTTTTTATATATCATTGTATTCTATTGTATTTGGTAACATTATCATTAATCTGCTCATGAACTCCTTTGAAGTAAACCTGTAATATTAATGTTATTTAATCGTAGCTATTCCACATGTTATCAGGCATAATGTCCCTCTAAGGTAAAAGGCAAAATGACAAGAGTTTTATGTTAAGTTCAGACAGGGAATGAGCTTGAAAATCCCTCTTAGTCCATCATTACCTCACTAAAATAGCATAGCACATAACATTACACAGAGTAGCCTGAACCGGAGTGATATCATTTCTTTTAGCAGGGGTAAGGCAATGACTTGGCACACCTCCGTGATACTAAGATTGTATCATGGAGGTAGTCAAGGGCACAATGGAGGACAGAGAAGACTAGCGAATGAATGAGGCTTCATCTCGATTTTCTTAAGAGCCTTCCAAGATAATGATGATGAAAAAGCTGGAGGCCTTTAGACAATACACACTATTTAGAGGTCAGAGATGATCGCAATGAGTTGTAGCTAAGGTAACTGAGTAGTCTGTGGAACAGCTCTCTGCTCAAACATTTATGAATTTGGTATTCAGGTCCAACATTGGAGTGCTCAACACGCAGCACATCCAGTCCTAGAACGTGATTGATCACCGAGCATGTGACCCCACAGTTAATTTAATCGAAGGTTGTTGGAGACCTTACCCAGAATAAATGTAGAAATCCTTCATTCCTCTCACGCACATACTGATTTCCTTTAAGGGTACATTGAATCGCATGTGTGGGAATGTAACGCTAATATCTCTTATTTATTTTCTTCAATAAAAGCTCAGTTCCGTTTTACGGATGCAACACAGTGAAACAAGCGTGTGATTAATGGCAACCAATGGCATATGCCTACTTAGAGGCAGAGTGTCTGGACGGAGATTGGAAGGTCAGTGCATCCCATGCCCAGGAATGTAAAAATGTGACCTGGTAGATTGGAAGGTTAGTGCATCCCATGCCCGGGACTGTAAAACTGTGACCTGGTAGATTGGAAGGTCAGTGCATCCCATGCCCAGGACTGTAAAACTGTGACCTGGTAGATTGGAAAGTTAGTGCATCCCATGCCCAGGGCTGTAAAACTGTGACCTGGTAGATTGGGTTTAAGGCCCTTCAATTGACTAACGTCATGTCCCGGTGGTGTATGTACATGCATAATCTGCGTCAAGCTGCAGAAGCAGGAGTTAGTCTCCTGAATCAGCTCATCCAAGGCTACAAGCATTGTAGTTCATTTTCTTTTTTTGTGATCGATTGTTTTTATAGTGTACTCATTTGTACAGATAATAATTGGATTATCAGTTTGAATTGGCGTTGACATAGTACAACAATCTTGAAGCGATTGTTTCAAAGAACTACATATCTTTTTTAAGGGTTTAATTTGTAGGCAATAACCGTCATGTTTCCAATCTCACATTTCTGTAATTAAAATAAATGTGATGCCTCGTATTAACTATTAAATTCTATTATCCTTTTATGTCCAGTGTTGGGATACTGAGAAAGGCTCCATAGTGCAATATCTACTTTCATTTGTTAGGAAACTGGGAAAGGCTCCGTAGTGCAATATCTACTTTTATTTGGAATAGAAAAAGACCCAGAATCAAGCTATCAACTTAAAGTGTGCTGGTGGGTGCACTGTTTCACATTTAAAAATGATCGAATTTGCTTTTGTATTGCGAGCAAGGATATAGATAGATCTTAGTAGCCTGGCATTTAATGGAAGACAATCTTGTTTTCCCTCACATATTATAGGATCTTATCTATTCTGACATCCCCTTGAAGCTGGACTTCATTGTGGACCTATTATTTGTAATGTTTTATCTGTATGGAATTTAGCAATGAGGCAGACAAATTCTCATCTCATTTGGTATCTTCATACACCATGTTTTCAAAATTATATTTTAATAGAAAGAAGACTGATTAAATAATCCAAATGAAGTTAATTAGGTTTATTTACACTTGTAAAGCTGTTTGACTCTCAATTATTTTGTGCTTTTATGGATCTGAAACTGAAAGTTTAAGTTACAGTTTTTTTCCTTTACCTTCATCTACATGCTGCATTAAAAGTCAATGATGTAACTTGAACTAGGCATTTATGTAGACACCCATTTACTGATGGGATGTATGCTAATTATAAAACAAAAGGTATTGTCTCTGTTATCTATGCAAAAATGGTTGATGTTACCAACAAACCCTTAAATATTTGAGAAACTTGTAAAATGAGTAGCCTGCTCTACAGGGAGATATGGGGTAATATATGTAGACCATCAAGGAAAATTAATCATCAAATTGTTCATTTCTATTTCATATATAGAATATATACAACTCCATAAAAAGATACAAAATGTCTTCAGTGCCTTCCCCTGTATGCTCTTTTTGTTGACTAAAAGCAATTGTCTCTTTTATTCATGTGATGTGTAATTGTCCTCAGGTCTATTCTTTTTGGGAAACAATTCTAAACATTTCACCATAGGACAGAGAAACATTTGCAATTATATAGCTCATTTCATGCTACTGTATCTTACACATTCTGCCAGGAGGCTGAGAGAAAATGTAGCTGTTTAGCACTTATTTCCTGTCATTCTAAACATTTTGCCATGGTTTATTTCCACATACATGCACCATAGTACCTGGGATAGCAGGCCTTTGACGATTACTTGCCTCTACATTGTCTGAAATAGCCGAAACACACTATGACTGCAAAAAAACCTATGACCTTTTTTTGATCTCGTTGGTACTACTTTCACTATTATGTGGTGATTTTTCAAAACTCTGGTACGAATCTCCAAACTGATCACACTTGTAACTTTTTAAACATCTTTCACTACAAGATCATTGATTGAACCAATGCATTTTTTGTAAAATATGAAGAGTGCATTGATTAGGTCATCAAAACAATGTAGTGCTCTCAATTTAGTCGTTGCAACAATCAGTTAATCCAAGACAAAACTATGTAAGAACCTTTTAAATGTTGAAAGTAATGAGCAAGACATGTTTTCACATTAGACAAAACTCTTACTGTACATTTCCCATAACAACTGACTGATAATAATTCTCATAATTTAGATCCCATAATAAAAAGTGTGATCAATGGCTATGAGTTAATGCCCATTCCACAATGGATATCTTCATTTTTTATGCACTTCGGGACAAATCTTTTGGCATGAAAATATCCCAAATTAACAGTGGTCACCCGTGATATGGCTACATACATGGATGTTTCCCCACATTGTCCAGGCACTTGGGACAGTTTGCCAATGACATTGTGCCTACACTGAGTTGAGTTTTGGCCCAGAAGAAGCCTGCTTTATCAACTAGAAGGTACTATGATGGTTCACATCAGCTCAATTTGGAGCTCAATTTTGCCCCTTTCTGATTTCCTCCTCTGCTTGGCTGTCTGTCCTGCTCCATGTTGACAGACATGAGTGTTCACACCCTCTTAATTTGTTACCCATTGTGGTTACTACCACGTGAAATTAATTAGCTATATAATTATTGTAATCATGTATTATATGTTACAGTATTGCATTGTCCATAAGCATTAAACTACCAACACCGCAGCTGTGGGTTTGAATCCAAATGAGGTCACATAATAATCTGGGGCCTTAGGGTGGTGATTCTGTAATATACAATCTGAACATAGTAGACAAAACAGTAAAATACAGTAAACCATTGTTAAGTGAGTATCATAATTAAGGAATCAATATAATGATAGTAAAAAGTATTTAAACAACAGAAAATAAACTCCTATCAAAAGTTATGCATGTACTTCAATGTGAAACATATCTTTCCAGATGGAACACTGATTACTTGAGTTTGTGCATTTTACTGCAATGGGTTTGAATGTTCAGCTCTAAGACACATAAGCAGGAGGTTTGAAATAAAGATACCAGAGGCTGGAGTGTAATGTTTTTTTGTTTTCAATATAATATCCAGATGTGTTTCTTTTTTTTCTCACAATAATCCAAACAACTGTTCACTTCAGGGACAGGGAACACTGGTATGCCTGGGCATACAACTGCAGTAACCTAACTAAACTGAAAATTATGCGCCAAAGGCTGTGGTTTAAACAATAATTAGAGAATGGCCATTACTGCTTAACCCTGCACATACTGCTATCAATGGGCAACCAAAACTAGGCTTCCTAACTGCCTGCCTGTACTACCCTGTCCTCAAGCTTAGCACTTCCGGAGGAGACTTCTCTCGGCATCCACCTGTTCCCCGTAGTAGTTCCCTGCTCTCCCAAGCCCTCTCGTGAGCCGAACCTAAGAGGGAGAGAACACCACAATAGAGCGTAATTGAGCGCAGTGAGTAGCTATCCCCTGGGGAGGATGCTGTGGTAAGGTCTTCCAACTGCTGGTCACTGCACTCAATCAATGTTATATGCACTTACATTTTTTGACAGTAGACATATATGTGAAGATTTTTGTTAACCAATCACAAGTGGAGCACCAACTCCAATGCGTTAATTCACAGACCTCCCCTGCTAGATCAAGTGTATTTGATATGTTGTTTTTTTGTGTTTCTGACTTTAAAAAAGGCAATGTTTTGTCTTGGTGTTTAACCTGTTAGGGTTGGAGTAAGGTATTTAGGCTTAGGCTTTAACCTATTAGGGTTGGAGTAAGGTATTTAGGCTTAGGCCTTAACCTGTTAGGGTTGGAGTAAGGTATTCAGGCTTAGGCCTTAACCTGTTTGGGTTGGAGTAAGGTATTCAGGCTTAGGCCTTAACCTGTTAGGGTTGGAGTAAGGTATTCAGGCTTAGGCCTTTACCTGTTAGGGTTGGAGTAAGGTATTTAGGCTTAGGCCTTAACCTGTTAGGGTTGGAGTAAGGTATTCAGGGCTATGTTTATGTATCAATATAAGGTTTGGGTTAAGGCTACAGTAGGTTTAAGACAAAACCTACAATTTGGGTTGGGGTGCAATAAGTATTAGGCATTATCGTTTAGTCTTAAGCATTAGGGCTAGGTTAAATTTAGGCATAGTCACCCCCTTTGCTGTCTTTATTGAAAAGTGCTTCACAAAAGTCAGATGGATACCTACAGCCAAGCAAAAGTCCAGTCAATATATATATGTGAAAGATTCTCCCTCAGTCCTTTTTAGCACTATGTTGTGTGTGTATGGCTTATAGTTTGGGCTTCATCTCCATTTTTTCTAGTGGTTACATTTCCTTATGTCCATCCCCTAAGTTTTATAGCAAAGTAGCAACTAAGTGGCATGTTTGATGTTTGGTTATTTGTTTGTTGTTATTTTCCTTTGGAATTAAGGAATAGGCCTTTTTTAGTTTAAGCTAGTTCAGTGGAAAATAGAATTCCATTATTACAATTTATGATGTCACAGATTCCGATTGTGATGGTGCTGAGATGTAGCAACATTAAAGTTCTAAACCAAATCATTTTAGACACTTGAACATTTTTCCTATCCTACTGCTTTTTTACAGTAAATATTTGTTTTCAATAATGGCACAACAATAATTAGACCATTTTGAAGAATGAATTATCTCCAATATTTGAGCCAGTGTGGGCCTCATCACCCGTTCCCTCTGGACCTGTTCACCTGGACAGTGTTGAACACAGTTCCTAAAGAAGTAATCATCACATGGCTTATCGCCCAGCTGACTGGAGGATCTCCCATTTCTGGAGCGGGTCCCTCCCAGAACCAGGTTTGTTTGGAGTAGTCTGAAATGGTCAAATATTCTCTTTTGTCCAGAGCCCTGAGTCTAAGCAGGGTAATTCTTAAATCCTTTGCGATGTGTTGATTTGGAAAGCTTTATAAGTACTGTTAAATATATTTCTTTATTAATTTCAGGGACAATGGCAAAATCCATCTTTGTATGGATCTCCCGTTGCCAATCAGTTCCATCCCAACTCAGCACCTGCCACCATCCAGCAAAACTCCAGCCATGGACATGACCAAGACGATTTTATGGACTGGACAGAGGGGCCCCAAGCTGACAACAACAGTGGCTGTTTATGGCAGAATCAAGTGCCATGTCATCAGGAGGTAACTCCAATGGATGTTGATGTTGTTGAGGAGGTAAAAAACACCAGCCAATCTGCAGTTACTACTGAGAATATGGTCCGGCCTAGCCCATTCGCAGCTAGACTCAAGAAAACAATCAGGCGGTGCAAATCCACTTCTACCAAGACAACAGTTTGGTACAGCCGATCAGCAGCTAATAAAAAGACAACAGTCCAGCTTTGCCAACCAAAAGCTAATATCAAGACAGTATGGCCCAGCCAACCAGAATGCACTCAATTGCCGAGTGCTGCACAATTTTGGCCACCCACCCAGACATCCACAGGCCAGAAACCAGTCTCCAACCAATCAGCATCCTCCAAAAAGAGAGATGGTGGCAGCATGAGGAGCAGCAGCCCTTCTGAGGATTACAACCTGAAACGAAGGAGAATGTAGAGCAACTTGAAGGCTACAACTTGAAGGCTACAAAAATTTTCCCCAAAATGAAGGAATAGTGTCATAGTATTTAGTCCAAGACAGACACAGAGCTGTAGACTGCACCAATAGCACCTGGAAAGTCACAATGATGTATTTTTAAATAGAAAAATTCATGTGGGATGCCATTTAGGAATTTATTAAATGTTTGACTACAAACGGAATTCAGTATTTTTTGTGGTTACTGCATGTGGTCTCTGTGCTTCTAAAATCTTGTTCTTGTACAACTCAGTTGTTTCTTATTTTCAGATTACAATATATTTGTCAACCAAATGAAACCTTAACTTGATTGCAGAAAACAAATCCAGGTGTTTATAGCAACTAAAATAATCCCATGACTAAAACGTTTGTGAAAATGATTTTCGCAGTGCAAGGTAATATTCCCGTCCATGATAAAAGGTCATGACCAATATGAATTTAGTGAAACCAGATAGTTTTGTATGAATTAAACTGCAGATTTGCAGAATTCCAGTCTCCTTACTGAGGGGTCCAGGGTCCTCCCCTGGAGAATTTGTATGTTTAAGGACTGAGAAGACACATTTTGTTGACTTTTAAAAACAAAATTCTAGTCCAAATGACTACAAAATATATAATGATGTTGATTACATCTGTAATTCTATTTTCACTCCCACTAATTAGCAAAATAATATATTCATAAGATTGGTAATATTCTTTTTAGTGGTTGAAAATAAGAATAGTGTAGTATAATACAGTGTTAAATGTCAAGATGTGGTAATGAATAAACAGGTTTTATCTTATGTCAGTCAAACATTCAGATTGGAGGGTGCCAGTTGGGGACCTGACCTCCAGGGGGCCCCTACTGATTTCATTTGTCATCGTCACTCAGAAATGCTAGATAGATATCATATATCAGGGTTCTTTTACCTCATCCAGCAACAGAGAAAGTTTGAAAAATTAAAAAACATGTCAAGATGCACAAGCTTCTATTCTAGCTTTAAAACAGACACAGACTTGTCATCTTCTCACCTCTTTAAGTTTTCCCTCAATCCACGGTGAAGATGGATAAAGTCAATTTATTGGAGATAATACTTATTCAACATATTTGAGTGTAAGACTTTTATGGTAGAGTAAAATTATATATTTTATAACTAAATGTTTTATATATACATTTTGAGATATGCCCTTCAAAGACCATACAATTCTTTTCTGGTTCTCAGCACACTGGTCCCTACACACCGTAGGGAACGCGATCTCTGGCCTCTGTTAGATTCTGTCCATTTTTGATTCATGAACAAAATTAATGCAACCGGTAGTCAGGGGAGGATCTTTATTTAGCATAAGTCCAAGATGTTGATCTTCCATAGTTCTTCCATGTTGTCCAATAATTACAAAGTTAACACAGTCTTTTATGCCAATACACATAGGAGGCGGTCAGTGGTCATAGCCAACCATTACACAATCCATTATCCTCCAGCACAAGTTTATTCTATATCCTAACCTTACATGGCCTGGTATAGTGTCCCCTCTTGAGTTCCTGGCTCCACACACTTATCAGTGGCCTGTACTCTGCTGGCTATACTCGGCCCTCATTCAGGGTGGTTGCAGTTGGCGGGTGTCACTTTGGTTGATGCTTGGCAATGTGGGTGGATTGTTTTCCTGCCTGTTGGGCCCTGTCCGGGGCCTCCCCCGGGTAGGGCCACAGTGTCACCGGACCCCCCTGTCTCAGCCCCAAGGTCTTATGCTGCTATATTATGTGCTGGTGAGTAGGGTCAGTTCTCCTTCTCCACTATAAATCCTTGTAGATCTAAGGAATGCATTTTCTAAATTTTTCCTGTCTCCTGCCGTTTTAAACTTGGGAGGACATGAGGTCCTGGCCCACACCTGAGGAGTACCAGGCTTGAAAGACCTGTTGCTGTCCCGGTCCAAAGTCCTCCTGGTTGTGTTGCAGATCAAGACGATACCTGACGATTTCAGCTGCCACTGTGCTGACACCTCCCCCTCCCCGTGTTGTCCCTGTCCTTGTCCATGGTCATGCTTCCGACCTGGACTAAGTTTAAATAGACTCTGGACTCAGCCCACGTGCACTTATTACTTATTACAATTGTACTCTTAATATGTTCACCCGGTACAGCCAGAAGAGGACTGGTCACCCCTCTGAGCCTGGGTCCTCTCTAGGTTTCTTCCAAAATTTCAGCCTTCTTAGGGAGTTTTTCCTAGCCACTGAAATTCAACACTACTGTTGTTTGCTCCTTGGGGTTTTAAGGCCGGGTGTTTTGTAAAAGCACTTTGTGACAACTGCTGATGTAAAAAGGGCTTTATAAATAAATTTGATTGATTGATTGATCAGGTTGTGTGGGGCCCCTCAACAGTGTATACCAACTGTTTGTGATACGGTACCTAATATAGCACAAGATAATGAAGTACCACTCCTCTAACAAGAGAATAGAACTAAAATACATGTATCATCAGGTAAAGACAGGCTTTCTCACAATGGTATGTGCCAACCTACGGTCCATGGGTCTATTCATAGAGTCTATGACAGTCACATGGACAACTCCTATCAGGAGGTATGGACAGGGTGTGTGGGTAGGGTGTGTGGGGCCCATCAGTAACGGGCCCAGCACCACATCCCATCTATTGTCCTTTGTTCAGAGTTAGTCAACACTTTATGTGTTGTGTTTAAGTTTCTCATGCCCATATTCTATCACCTTCTAAATTGATTGAGCTCACAGGCAGTCAAGCTACCAGAAGGAGCCACTAGAGTGCGACGAGGCAAGGCAACTATATTTTCATTACTAACCCCCAAACCAGAACGTTGATGGCCTACTGCGATCACCCTTTGAGGAAACCCTTGGCTAACATACAAGAAAGATTCAAACCTTAGTCTCGTGATGACACAGCTAACTTATTTAATATGCTAAAAGTATATAATGTTTTTACAAGTACTGTAATTTGTGACAGCTCATCTTTCATTTGGGTGAGTTGAAGTTATTGTTCAGGATGATTCTTGGACAAAGACTTAGGTCGATATTTACACATGTTGCTGAAATTGTAAACCACGATTTTGAAGCCTTAAAAGTTAGTCATCAGCATGCAGTTGTCCATTGCTTATTGGCTGTATGGTACATTGGTAGAGAAAGATAAAAATGTGTTGCACATATATTTCATTAAATTGTAATATAATATAGAATAAAGGTTTAGAAAACTGGATTTCCCTCCTGGTGTGTGGTTAAGTCAGTACCTACAATTATGAACATTACTAACGGTATTTTTATTTGTGGTCCTAATCCTTATTTGCATATGGGGTCCAAATGTATTTTAAAGTGCAAAAAATGTTTATATTGAATCACCATCCACATGCGAAATCATTAAATAAATGTGAAATAGCACATGTGAAATGTTCTATAAAAAACATCAGAAATGTATAATTTGTAAAAAGCGTGTGATTTTTCTGTAAGGGGGTCAAAATATATTTAATGTTAGGGTGGGTGATGCATAGGGTGAAGGTACATGATACATTTTATGTATTTTTCCCAATATAATTGTTTTTCTTAATTTCCAAACATCATTGTCAACCTGAATCACGGTGTATATTTAAACTGGCTACACACAGGATGAGAGACAAACCAGATATTGTGTTGTTTGGCTTAAGCAAGTCATGGCAAAATGTGTAGAACTTTAGGTAATTAGCTTTGGAGCTTAAAAAATTGAATTCCAACCCATGACAAGATGTTCAGGTAAATTAGCTGTAAAAGCCCCAACATTTTATCTTTGACCCATAAGAAAATGTGTAAAATTATAGAAAATGTGTTGTTACACTACATTTTCTCTACCCTCCATGTTCAAATGGATAGAATTGCAGGAAATATCTTCCTGTCAAGAGGGAGGTCACTGAAATGCAATGCCATGAGGGAAAATCTAGGCCCAGCTCTAGAGATCTGGCTGACACAACCTGTCATGCTGACACAACATTGGGACTCAAAGCGTTACCAGGCAACATCTACCTGCCCCCAGTGACCTGCCACTGCCGCTATGTGAGTGCTATACTGACACAAGTCACTCTACTGTATGTGCTCAGACCGAAGCAGTCATTTCATCGGATCTAACAGCACATTTTGCACTAATGGGAAACCACAAGGTTGTATGCCTATGCTCTGTGGATCATGCGCAAAGGAACAAGAGAATTTTCTATAACTTTGGGAGATGTCAGAAAGGTAGGTGAAAGGGTAGGTTTAAAAGTACCCAAATTTGTCTTTTTTCCATTGAGTAGAGATAATGCTTCATATTTAGAGTATGGTTTGTTGGTTCAACAAAAACATTGTGTTAATTAGTTTGTATTTAATATAGCTTTTGGAAGATGGTTATTCCTTCAGTTTTTCTTTAGTATACAATTACAATTATAATGTACTGTTAAGCATCAAAATACAACTTTTTGCCCAAATTATTATCTCTATAGGCTAATGTAAAATAGACTACAATGTAGGCTGTATGAATTACACAAACATCATTATCTAAGTTCTTTTTTGCTGATATTTAAATCAATGACACCTGGTCGCAGTGCTCGGATGTCTGCTGTTATGACGACAGCTCTAAACCGTTGCGTGAGGCCGAGTTCATGGTAACCCAAACCAGCAGCTGGTAAGGGTTTCAGTAAGTCAGATGTACCTGAGGGTTTTAATTTCAGCCAGCCTCCTGAAGAAACAGTATTATCTGAGGCTTCAGGCCTATGTCAGAAAAGTATTTTTATGCGTGCAGATGACGTTAATGGCAAGGTTCTAATATTTTATATTCTTAATTTGGCTCGGAAGTACCTGAGATCTCTTTTGTTCTCTCGATATTTTGGTCTGTTTTCACACTCTCCCACAATCCCCCCTTTCATCCTATTCAATCCCTCACACCTTCGCACATCTTTCTCCTCTCCCCTGTTTCATTCTTTCTCCCAGTTCCTCAGGTGTGAACACGAGCAGTGGCAGTTTTCCCCAATCCCACTCCTCACAGTATTCGGACCTCAGCCTAACACATACCCCCCTCTCCGTGGACCAGAGTCCTGATTCAGGAATCGCTGTAACCCCTGTGAGTGCTGCGCTGTACGCCACATTCCTTTCTTCTGGTTGTCAATCTCTCTCTCGATTTTACGTGGCACTCCGTACCCTCTTCTGACTCCTCCGTTACATTTTATGACACCCGGTAACATGGGTTGGGCGTGGTTTACCTCACTGTAGATGAGGAAATTTCTATGTGGCACATGAGCAATGGCTCCAGAGCTCATTTCATGCAACTTAAGGTCAGCATTGGGGGTACCTTGGGGTCACTGATCATGAGGAATGGTCCAACTTGAGATTAGTTAAAGTGGGAATGACAGTGGGTTCAGGTAAAGCCCAGGTAAAAGGATAGCCCGCCCCAACCTGGGCTCTCATATTCATAACCCAGTCTGAAAATACAATGACTCAGCACTGTTTTCGATGTTCTCCTACTCTCCTTACCTCTTGTAATTTCTCCTCCTCACTCTCCTCCTGTTTCTCAGTTGCCGTGCAGCCGTTTTAGGTTTGTGTCATGGCAGAGGCTCGAGGAGAGCGATGTCAGGGGAGATCAGCTCTCCTGTCCAAGGGTCAGAGAAGGTCAGCAAGTCACCACCTTTGCAACCTTCATATTTTTTAGGGTTGTCGTTTTCGCTCGTAGGTTCTCACCCGAAAATGTCTTTTTTTGCATCATCAACCAGGGCCGTCAGAGGATGAGCTCTTTCTGAGAGGAGAGGATGACACCCACTGGGAGAGGGGGAGGAGGAGGAGGAGAGAGGAGGAAGGGCAGAAGTGGGAGGAGAGGCTTCAAGAGAATTGGGAGAACTGTGTGGTGAGTCAAACTCAGAGAAATACTCTGTGTGTGTGCATGTGTGTGTCTGTGTGTGTGTGTGTGTGTGTGTAATGTGCCTGAATAACCCTGTCTGTATTCCTTGTATTCCCAGGTGTTAAACCTGTCCTATCAGGACCTGGGAGATCCATTCCAGCAGGAAAACTTCCATCGGATCCTAAGGAGGCTGATTCGAGTTGAGAGACTGCAGCTGATCAATAACTCTCTCACAGACCTGAGTTCTATATGCCTGCCAAGGTACTACACTACCCACAATGCCTCTATACACCAATATTAGAGCAGAGGTTTAGAACTTTTAATACCAAGGACTTTTGGCTTGCTGCTGTCGACATACTCGATGCACAGTTCAAACATTATTAATGGCCAGGTTCTGTTAAGCCTGCCCATGTCATCTACCTAAGAAACAGTTTGGAGGCATTAAGCATATTAAAATAATTTATTGATAATTCATTTAAAACCTATACGTTAATACATTTTATGAGGCATATCTATTTTTTTTCAGTAGTTTTTTAAACACTTTCTTATATATTATATACCAGAATACATATTAATACTTTCTTTTATTGTCCAGCACATTGTCCAGGCTAATCTTAATTGTATTTGCAACCCATGGTAGTTGTTGTATCTTTAGATCACCTTTCTTTCTAAAATTATAAAACTGTTCACACGTGCGTTGTGCTTTGAGATACTTATCTTTCTTCCAGATGCGTTTTGGTACATTCACGGGATGCATTTTTTTTAACTGTCTCGAATCATTATTTGTTGCTAGGCAAGCTCATTAATTCAGCCTGTTTCCATGGAGCAGCTGTATTAAGCTCACCCACACACTCATTACCTTATGTAGGGTTATTTTATTGTGTTTCTGAAACAAGCATGCAACCATTCCTATACTACTGGAATACTTTTTGTGAGAAGTCCAGTTGAAGCCAGGATTGAATTTCAGCTTTATAATTATTCTCACCATCACCTTTATAGGAGAAATGTTGTAACTTTGTTTTCTCACAAAACCAGATCATAAATGAAATCCAACAACGGGAACCTGTTTGTCTGTGTTGGTAATGCTGATGTTGATGATAATTCTAACACTGAGCCTATACTAAAATCAGTATGTAACTTAATTTTCAATGAGGGTTGCATTTTCTTTCCTTCTACAATATTTCTGAGTACAGTACAGAAAACTCCTGTATTACACAAAATGTAAAACTTTAATATACACCCTCCCAATGTACTACACTACCCACAATGACTTCATGCCCATGGACTACAATAAGCAATAAGCATGAACATACAGCTGCCACTGCAATATGTACAGGTGGTTACTACTATGCTACCCACAATGCACTTCCAAAGTTTATAAAGAGACACAGTTTCCTCTGTCCTCTCTCCTCCAGGTGCAGAAGCCTGAACCTGCATCGTAACCACTTGACGTGTGTGCGTCAGCTGCCAAAACTCCCGGCCGTGGAGCACCTGTGTCTGTCCGAGAACAGCATCGCCACACTAGTGGGGCTGGGGGCTCTGCGAACCAGTCCACTCCAGTCCCTCACACTCATGCGCAACCCTGTCACCTACATCAAGGACTACCGCACACGGTGGGGAGGGGGGGGGGGGCTGAGGTCCGGGGGCGGGTGGAGGAACAATTGGAGTTGTTCTGAATATTAAACCCCTGTTGACCCCGTTTTGTCTTATCGTCTCTACAGCGTGTTCTCCTGTTTGCCAAACCTCAGAGTTCTGGATGGAATCCCTAAGCTACCAGAGGATTCTGTGACTCCTGGACTCCGACTCCCAGCAGCCTTGAGGATGTGTAACATTCTTTGACACTGCGGGGCTTTGGATATTGAATCATTCTTCAAGTAATGCACTAAAGAATATGTAGGCTAGCTTTAACAACTGTATATTGTAATTTTTTATGGCACTGAATATATCCAATATTTTTAGACGTTACACTAATAATCTTGGTTGTTTTTACTTGTTTTGGGGGATTTTATTAGGATGTCTATTAGTTACCTATGTGCTGTGTGACTGGATTGTGTGAAGTTCGATCTAGAAAGATACCGAGGCTTGTGTTGTAATTTGGCTTTAAGGGAGGAAAAGATGTTATCAGGAGGCTACATGACACTATCCTACTGACACACCGACAACCGTTGGGTCAGCATTCATCCTTCGCCCCTAACCTGAACCTCTAAAACCCCAATATATCCCTAACCTTAACCCAAGACTAAAAAATCTATTTCTGTCAGTGAGGACTGGCAAAATGTCCTCACTAGTAATGATTTGCTATGGGTTACACGCACAGACACGTCTACACACATGATAAAAGGTCTCACTCAGAATGTTCCAACCTGTCAGCACTAGTTCATTAATTCATATCCAGCTCCTGTATTTTTTTTTAATAACGGTGTAGATTTCACATCCCCCTGAAACCTGAACGGGCAGAGACTGTCACCTGGACACAAACAAAACCATGCATACACACACTCCTTTCTGGCCGCCTATTCTGTTCAGTCCAACCAGCCTTCACCTGTCTCAAGCACACATACACACCCACCCACACACACACCCACACACACACACACACACACACACACACACACACACATACATGCAGAGTTCCCTGCCTCATTAGGCAGGTAAATGTGTGTTGTTTTTCCTGAAACGCATTGCATTGCTCTAAGTAATGAATAGCCACTGAATGGGTGTTCGTTGCAGACAACAAAATTCAGCTGAATTGCAACACAACTGGTGAAACTAATTTTTAACAAATACTAAATAAGGTCTGTCGGACTGTCTACCTACTTGTCCGACTGTCCGTCTATTTGTGATACTAATGGGCAGCTAATGAATATACAGTTTTGTTTCAGTCACTTGGTACAATTCACCAATCTTAGTACAAAAACATGACAGATCATCAAAAAAGCCCTTTTTTCAAAACTCTAAGTTTTGAAATGTCTGACATTGACTGAGTACAACAAACAAGATCAAACATCAGTGTGTCAACGAGAAAAACAATGTTTCA
>JACXGI010003354.1:50568-63748 GCA_016801175.1 Esox masquinongy | reverse complement strand
GGGTTAGTGAGGGCTCGCTTGACTTTGGAGCATACGTACTATAAACTGGTGAAACGTCTGGAAGAGTTTTTAGAGGTCTGGGGTGTAATGTCTGAATTATGCACTGTGGATGAGGACGGGGTGTTGTTTCTGACTTTTTAAAGAGTTGTGTTGATGACTGTGTGGGTTGTGTTGGTTGGGGGTTAAGCGCAGAGAAGTAGTGTGTGGTAATACTAATGATAATATTACTGTATAGGTATGTGTGATTTGATTGAATATTTTGTGGAAATTGTTTGTTAGATGGGCAAATAAAGGTATTTTTAAAATCAAAAAATCTCTCTCTCTCTCAACCTGTCTGTCTCTCTCTCTCTCTCTCTCAACCTGTCTGTCTCTCTCTCTCTCTCTCAACCTGTCTGTCTCTCTACCTCTCTCTCCCTTTCTGTGTCTCTTCCAGTCTTGCTTTATTTGTCTCTCTCTCCACGTCACTCACTCTATCCATCTTGCTCTCTACTTTTCCATCTTTCACTCCCTATCTCCTGGAGAGTCAGGTGAGACATGGTCAGTGATAGATAGTTGAACTACTCCCTACAGACGCACTCCCTACAGACATCCCAATCCTAACCATAATGTGGAAAGAAAAAACACACTGACCTTAAGTCATTATCTAAGGGGGTGTGGGTGGGTTTATGTCATTATCTAAGGGGTTGTGGGTGGGTTTAAGTCATTATCTAAGGGGGTGTGGGTGGTTTAATGTCATTATCTAAGGGGGTGTGGGTGGGTTTAAGTCATTATCTAAGGGGTTGTGGGTGGGTTTACGTCATTATCTAAGGGGTTGTGGGTGGGTTTAAGTCATTATCTAAGGTGGTGTGGGTGGTTTAATGTCATTATCTAAGGGGGTGTGGGTGGGTTTAAGTCATTATCTAAGGGGTTGTGGGTGGGTTTACGTCATTATCTAAGGGGTTGTGGGTGGGTTTAAGTCATTATCTAAGGGGTTGTGGGTGGGTTTAAGTCATTATCTAAGGGGTTGTGGGTGGGTAGAAATGGTATGCTGGTACAATATGTACCGCGGTATGGATTTGTCCATGCCGTATTTGCCGCGGTGTTATGTTAATGTGTGGATTATGGCGCCATTATAAAGCGCTACGTTAGTGCTAAAATTACCTTAATCGCAAAGAGATACTATAATTTCGGGAACCTCATTGCTGCTATCTCTACATTCAATTGCACATGCTACACCTTTAATTTGCCTAGATTGCACATTTAGAATGATCATTTGTACTTGCATTTGCCTCATCGCACAACCATTCATTTCCCACTTGTAACATACATTATATTTAAAACTTGTATTTTTCTGCCCTCCTCTACTTGCCTTCATTGCACATTTAGAATTGCCATTTGTACTGCATTTGCCTTCATTCCGCATCTATACATCTGTAATAACATTAAACTTAATACTTGTACATTTCTGCCCTCTTCTATTTGCAGTTCTGGTTAGATGCTAACTGCATTTCGTTCTACTGTACTTGTTCAATGACAAAGTTGAATCTAATCTATAATTTGGCTAATGAAAACACACGTTGGGGTTTCCTTTTTGGTTCCAACATAAACAAACGCACGCACCGCGCACACATGCTTCCTGTAAGCAAAGTGGAGGACAGAAGAGGGAAGACCATGTGGAGGAGGTCCGTCTCCTATTCCCCAACATCACAGTCAGTTAGGGGGCTTCCTTCATCATTTGGACATGGTTTTGACTGAAAATGTCGGACGACTAGGTGAAAACCGCTTTCTGCCAAGTATTTTGGGTGTCAGTTCTGGTAATACAAGCTACCTCCTGTCACCTAAAAATGAAATGTACAAGAGTATTAGGAAAGCTATAGAATGCATTCATCAACCAGTTGTAGTGTTGGTGTCAAGTAAAAAGTCACAATGCAGACATCACTGCCCAAGTAAATAACCAGATGTCCCTATGGAAATAGTCTATTCTTTTTGGGAATGTTTTGGTATTTTATTTGAAGAATGGTATTGTGAATTGCATTGTTCTATAAGGTAGCAGTTACTTATTCATTTTGGAATACTAAATTATTTTGTAAGCTTCTACCTTAAGACCCTATCTGTTAATGGTATTGTTCTGAAGTTTACTGTGTTTGTGGCATTTGGCCTAATACACAGCATACTAAAGGGACAGCACAATACAAACCCATTAGTTAACTCCTAAACATTAATAGTTACCATCCTCGAGGCTTGTAATCCTTAAAATGTGTTTTTTATTGCAGTAAAAAGGAAAAAATCAATATACCTCCAAAAGGTTCAATATACCGTGATATGTTTTTCAGGCCCATACTGCCCAGCCCTATAAGGAAGTCTGAGTTAGGAACTATTAATCACATTTAAAGCAGCGGATTTTCCAAAGAAGTCACCCACTTTATGTAACTTTGTCTGATGAAGGGGTGCATCAGATGTTTACCCGCTGCGATGATGTGAATATTTTATCTGGCAGGTTTTTGACACATGCACACGTGGAGAGAGACACTCCAGATGTAGATTGTTTATGATGCTGACATTTACACAGACACAATGTTATTTGTGTGTTTTAATTGTCTCCGCTGCTCCCACAGGAGTTACTGAACTGCTAACTGTAGACATCGCCCATGCCTCATTTAGTCACGGATCAGCTCCATTTACTCTGACCTTGTTGGCATTGCAGTTACTTTCAGGTTTAGGTTACCCGTCAGTTAGGTTAAGTTTAGGCAAATGTTAGGGTATTGAGGTGAAGGTTAGGTTAAGGGTATGGTTAGGTTTAGGGCTAAGGAATAGGTAAAATGGACTTCTGGGTTAGGTCTCAGGTCCGACGAGGATAAAAACTGAACGTGTGTGTGTGTGTGTGTGTGTGTGTGTGTGTGTGTGTGTGTGTGTGTGTGTGTGTGTGTGTGTGTGTGTGTGTGTGTGTGTGTGTGTGTGTGTGTGTGTGTGTGTGTGTGTGTGTGTGTGTGTGTGTACACTGTCTCTTTGTGGGAGAGATCGAGCAAGGAGAGAGATGAAGGTGGTTTAGGAAAGCTCTCCAAATAAGGTCAAAGTATTCCAGTGCACCGTGTCTGTCTCTCTCTCACCCCCTCCCTTGCATCCCATCTTTCCCCAGCAGATCTTCCTCCCTCCCCCCTCCCTTGCATCCCATCTTTCCCCAGCAGATCTTCCTCCCTCCACCTCCCCAAGGGTGTTTATATTGAAAGTTCTGACATGTGCCTGCGATCCGTGCTTTTCCTTCACCCTCTCTCGCCCCGGCCTGGCTCAGACTCCCTCTTTCTCTCTCAGCCTCTATTACTTGTCTCTATTTATGTAACATTATGGTCTACAGTGAGATGGAAATAGAACAGGGAGGAAGTGACTCTCAGCTGTGTGCGCGTGCGCGTGCGCACCACAGTAAGCCTTTAGACTGCTATTGTGAAATCAACACATGCTAGGCCAAGTTTCACCGTATATAACCCTTCCTTTTGGGAACTAGAGCATGATGATGCTAGCTTGTGTGTGTACTGTCCTTAGTGTGAACTGTCGTAATAACCCCCCCCCCCCTCCCTTCAGTGAGGGGACAGACCAACAGCCCTTGGCCGTGGTGGGCTCCCCCTACTGGATGGCACCAGAAGTACTCCGGGGAGAACTCTACAATGAGAAGGTAGACTCGACAGTCAGGCAAGAATAATAGAAGGAACTATCGGTGGAAGTTGGTAGTTCATGGTAGAAAGCTTGTCTGAACACCAAATCTTCCACCAGGTCTTCTGAATACCTACCTACACTGTAATCCAACCTGTAGCTGCTAACCTGACACGCTGTCTCCTTGCAGGTAGATGTATTTGCATATGGCATCATCCTGTGTGAGGTCATCGCTAGGATCCAGGCTGACCCTGACATCCTCCCACGCACTGAGGTATGATCAAGACACATGCAGACACAGACCGAAACACACATGTTTATGGGTGGATATTGCCAAGAGACTGTCTCTCCCTTCTTGCTGTGGTAAAAGGACTATTTTTCTTTTTTTACAACCTGATGTTAGATGTTTCTACAACCTGATGTTAGATGTTTCTTGACCCTGAAAGTCATCTATGGACAAAGAGAAATTTCAGCCATAGAAAACTTCAGTTGACTTTAGCCACCTCTAGTTAGAAATCAACGCATGTAATAGAGGCATGTCAGTCTTTTTTTTTATTTTATTTTTTGAGTCTGTTTGTGAGTGCTCCTGACTGACTTAGTGTGTGTGTGCACGTGTGTGTGGCTAGGACTTCGGTCTGGACATAGAGATGTTTCAGCACATGGTGGGAGACTGCCCCCCTGCCTTTCTGAGCCTGGCTGTCACCTGCTGCCACGTAAGACAGACACACACACACACACACACACACAGTCATGTTGTCTGTCTTCCTCTAAATCTCTTATACCTGTTACTGGTTCCTGATGGGACCCTGGAGTATTACCATACTCCATGTTCTCCTCTCTCTGTAACCCCCCCCCCCCACTTTATCTTTCTCTTTTCCTCTATTTCTCTCTATTTCACTCGCTCAGATGAATCCAAAGCGCCGTCCGTCGTTCTCCGAGATCGCGATGGACCTGGAGAGAAGAGAGGCTGAGAGGACGCAAAAAGACCAAACTGCAGTCAAGGGTGAGTCAGACTTTTGCCTCGGGGGTAGAGAGCACAGGGAGGTCTCAGTCAGAGCTGGGGGGGGGGGCGGCTTCTTCAAACAGATGGCGCATCGGCTCAGTGTGTTTTGACAGGAGTCATTAAGGCTGTTAGAACACAGTCCGGGCTGGGAGGGTGGTTCAGATCTCCTCCTGGGGACATACTGAGTACAGCTCTCTGAAGAGATGGACGTCTCATACATGGATGAATAACTATTATACATATGTTTCTCAGGCCCGGTCGGACTTTCTTCCTTTTTTTTTCCTCTTTTATATTTTTCATTCTTTTTATGGTTTTTTTTCCTGTTTCTTTCAGCATCTCCATCTCCAGATCTTGGCCCGCCGCGGAGGCGGTCCCTTTGTCTCCCTGGCGACCCTCGCCTCTGCCGCAGCAAATCAGACATGCTCCTTCCGGCTGTACCCCAGACCTTAGCCCCTGCCACCCGGGTCAACCCCTTCTCCCTTCGGGAAGACCTCAACGGAGGCAAGATTAAACTGTTTGACACGCCCAGCAAGTCTGTCATCTCCTTAACATTCACCTTACCTCAACCCCCAGACACCTGCACTGACCCATCGCCCTCAAACCGAGGGGGGGGTGGAGGCGTCTCACAAAAAATTGGCCACAGACGCTGCTCGTCCCTGCCCCCTCCGGATCTCCTCTCCTCCATTACCAAAGACAATACTAGAGAGAAAATTGGTGTGTCGCCACCAAAAATATACACTGGGAGAGGTGAGACAAATGTAGAGGAAGAAGCCAAGGAAGAGGAGAAAAGGGTGATTGTGAAAGACTTGGACGAAGAGGAAGAAAAGGATGTGGAGATGAGGAAGAGCTTCCCGGGTGATGACTCCGGGCTTCCTCTCTATCCAGACACTCTTTCGTTGGAACAGCTGAGCGAGGACCAGGAAGACGAAAGCGACCAGGAAGTTGAACCCATGGACTGCACCAGCTCCCCCGACACCCTAGATGACGCTCTCCCTCCGCTCTCTCGTCTCCCCACTCTCCCATCTTATTCCGAACCCTCCCCACCCACCTCCCCAACATTCACCAACCGCTGGGGCAATGTTCCCCCAATCTCCAAAGGCCCTACCTGCCGGTCCCCCCTCGCCTCCCAGCACATAGACAACAACAACAGCTCAGCGGCGGTCATTAGTCGACCTCTTGGGTGGGGGGGTACCAATGGGTACCGCTCGCCCCCTGGGGGATCCGTAGGGGGCTCTCCCTCTCCTTTCGGCTCCGGTTCCGGTCCCTCCCCGGAGCAGGAGGAGGTGATCTCGTGTCCCGGTTGCTGCCTGGCGGGCCTCCGGTTCCCCTTGCTATGTTTCCGCGCGCCCCCTCGCCGGAACCCCTATAAGAACCTGAACGGGAATGGGGATGGTAGCGGGGCCACCCAAGGGCTGCTCTACAAAGGGCATAAGGGGCTACCGTTAACCCCCAGCAACCCCAAGCCTGGTCCTGGCTTAGCCCTGCCTGGACCTCAGACATAGACACTGAATGCCCCTTACCACAGATCTAGGATCAGATTATCCAACCCGTAGCCTGACCTTATTCTTTAGCAGAGGAAGACTAGAAATGGTCCTGGGAACAGTACTTAGTGGATACTTCATTCCGTTGGTGCGTAACAGTGTCATGGGTATCGCTGCTGGTAGGGGAGGCACTGCTATGCTGTAGCCTTTGACGTTTTGCTGCCCTCTGCTGGACTGAGGGGGTGTTGACTGTAATAATGCTGTACTGCAGGGGTCAGTAGCAGTCAGCGGTTTGAAGAAAGAAAAAAAAAAATACAAGATTTAAATCACCAGGAATTCAAATAAAACGTTTTTTTAATTTTAGAAATCTGTTCTCAAGTACTTACACAAATAAAATGCAAGATGTTATGGGATTGTTTCAGTATAATCAAGATATTAAATTATTTTCAAATACAATATAGTTTGGGCTTAGTCGTGGTCAATTTTACAGTGTACAAATACTGAACATTTTCTGTTCTGGACCCTTCCGCTTGGACACAAATTAGCAAGCGGCTGAATCTAGTTGCTTACCCCCTGCTGTCCAGTGTAAGCCAGTGTAATGCTGTCACACAACCCCACTACGGATGACGGCTGATACTTTCTGTTAGCATGACGACAACGCCTATACTGGTCAAAGACATATATTTAAATGTTGCTTTAGTATTGGACCAATCACATGGGTTATGTGTCATCTTCCTACTGTGTGCCTGCGGTGTGGCTCCTTACCTGACAGCTGCAGCTGTAAATGCCGGTGCTCTTTTGGACGGATGGGTTTCATTGGTGATGTTGATGTCGCCACGATGAGGGAAGACACGTTGTGAAAAGTGTTATTAAATGGTCCGAGTTATTAACGTTTCTTTATGGATTTCTGAATGCTTGAAGGCTTAGCAGTGGATGACTAAATACCTGCACGGTGCGTCCTGGAGAGGCCATGAGCAGAGAGAAAGAGGCGCGTGTGTACTGATTTGTATGGTTTCTTTTACAGCTCTCATGGATCTCTGACACAGCACTACTATTGTTTATTATGACTTGTTATCGTTTCTGAAAATGAGCGGTCAAAGACCTGCTTCGACAAAGAGATGTACAGATTCATATTATTTAAAAATGGCATTGAATAAAAATATGTAATGGAAAGACTGTCCAGGGGGATTTCCTGTCATTAATATTTTTAACATCATTCAGTAGTAGTGGGTGTAAACCCATGAACCACGTAAGTTAGAAAATGGTTAGTAAAGACGGGGCATTTGTACACAAATGCCTGGTTTCTCAGACCGATTAAACCTAGTCTAGGACTAAAAATAAATTCCCAAACAGATTTTCCATTGATCTAGATTTTTTTTGTCCAGGCATAGGCTTAATCTTTGTTTGAGAAACCAACCCTGAAACATTTTTACACATTTTATAAACAAGTTTTATATTTTTCTTTTCTCTTGTTCTCCATTTCTCTTTCTGTCAATTATTTATTTAGCTTCATTGGCGTGGGACACATTTGTTTTTTCTGTCAGTACAAGTGGACAAACAAGATATCAAATCACAGAAGTGAAAACCATAAAACACCTCTGTCTTTTTCTCTAACCCTCCATCTGTCTCTTACTGTCCCATCTATCCTTCTGTCTCTATTTTCTTTTCCCTCCTTTTCTTTTTCTCTGTTCTTTGTCTCACTCCCCTTGGCTTTAAGCTTCAGATTATCACGATACAGTAGTTGAGGATTTAGAGAGGAAATGGTATCACGTTCTGATCCTGCCGTGCTCTCTCTCTCTCTCTCTCTCTCTCTCTCTCTCTGTCTTTCTCTCCCTCTCTCTCTCTCTGTCTTTCTCTCCCTCTCTCTCTCTTTCTCTCTGTCTTTCTCTCCCTCTCTCTCTCTTTCTCTCTGTCTTTCTCTCTGTCTCAATCTCAAATTCTCTCTCTCTCTGTCTTTCTCTCTGTCTCAATCTCAAATTCTCTCTCTCTCTCTCTCTCTCGCTCTATTGTCTTAGCTGTCTGTTGGTGGAGGTAAGTGACAGTTTACTCTACCTCTTTCCTATTTAACACCAATTGTTTGACATGTGTTTTCTAGCCACCAACACACTTCTAGCTAAATTAGGCTAATCGTGTACTTGAAATGAATGTGGTGTCACTCCCTCAAATGGAGTTTGTTTTTGAAGATCTCGTCAGCCTCCTTTTCACCCAGGAGTTCGGTTGACCCTACAACCTGCCATCATGGGGATGTCACACGGTGGACCGACGACCTTTGTGCTAACAGGGTTGTGTGTTTTCATAACAGGTGAGTCGTCCGGTATTTCTCAGCCCCACGGCTCCCGTTGACAGATCCAATTCATCACCGCCTCTCTCACTCTATGGGGGGCTCACCACATGGCCTCCTCTAAATATAGGGGTTGATCTCTGTGGCTCTAGCAAATCCATTCGTTTGTGTGATTAAGGTGCTGCTAAGTCAATCATGTCAACTGCTTGTGAGTCGAGTGTTCAAGTGTGTTGTTTTTTTTTCTGTGGGATTGTGAATATGTGTGCGTGTGCGCTTGTGTGTGCGTGTGCGCTTGTGTGTGCGCGTGTGTGTGTGTGCGCGTGTGCGTGTGTGTAGACTAAACTGTTCCATGTGAACCCTCAGGATCATCTGGGGCAGGCTGTACCACCTCTTTGACTTCCCTGGACTTAGGCTGCCTCCTGCAGTGGGATTGTCCCGAGGCCAACGCTAACACAACCACGTACACCGTGCAGACAATGACCCAGGGGTGAGTCTGTCTGTCTGTCCTACTCCACGCTCAGTATATTGATTTAAAAGGTCCCCTACACTCAACCAGCAGACCGCAGGCACATTCCAGAACCAGAAGAATTGGGACCATAGGACAATACCAGCCGTGGGTCTGCCCCAAAAAGGGTAGAATGACAGATAAAAAAAATCAGTTCATTTTCTGTGATGAATTGAGTGGAATTGCAGTAAATCCGTTATAAAACTTTAAATAGTTGCTAGATTACTTAAGTACATCCAAATAATACTTAAGTTCCTCTGTTATAGATCTGAGTAGATGCAATTTTCACATTCTGCTATTTACTAGTCAGTCAAAAAAAATAGTTTTACAGAAAAACACTTAATTGATGCATGACATGTTTGTTCATTGTGTAACTGGTATCTAGTCATTTAAATTTAAGACATGAAATCAGGAATGAGCCCAAGATGGCAATTAATGAGACCATGAAATGAGATATGAATGTTTCAAATGGCGGCGGTGATTGGGGAAAATGAGCCTCGAAGTAAAGGGGAAAGAGAATGACTGAATGACTGACTGACTGAACAAACATCTCAGGGTGATAAATCACTCTGCGTTCTGTGGTTGTTTGATCTTATCGGTAGATAGGCATCAGTGATGGGCACTAATGTTTTCAACCACACATGTGAAACCTGACCAGTGTTGCTCTCATTCTGCTCCTCCCCCATACTGCCTGGTTTCATATAGAATCACCCAAGTAGAGAAATGGAAACTGAGAAATATTTTAATAGAGTTTGTGTGCGTGTGCGTTCCAGAGATCCCTGGCAGAATGTGGAGGGGTGTGTGCGGGTCTCCTCTCGGCAATGCGATGCCTCCGAGGCCTTCTCTGACTTCGAGCTGTACAACATGATTCGCCTCGGCGTCCACGAGGGCCCAGGGAGCCCAGTCTGGGATGAACCACTCAGTTTTGAGCCCAGCGATTTCTGTCAGTAGCCGAGCGTGTTCACAGTGATGTCTGTCAGGACCCTTTCACGCACTGTAGTTCTCCTTGTTGATTTTATAGTCTAATCTAATCAAGTTTCAACATCTTAATATAAATATTAAAGTTTAAATAGGGAGTGTATGAACCACCAAAGTTGCTTGCACGAATAGATTGGCTTGATTATAATTACTAAGTGGCTTCTTCGTCCCTCTCCTCAGCTTTCAGCCGCCCCACGGTCTATGTTAATCTGTCTAGCGAAATGCTGGAGGTGAAGGTGCACTTCCCTTGTTCTACCAACAGGGGGAAGAGCTGCTGTCCAGTTTCAGTACTCATTGACCCCTGGGTTACAGTGACTGTACATAACCAACAGAACTCCTCTGACTACCAGGTACCCGGGCTTACACACCCCGCCTCTGTTTCCGTTTCCAAGGTTATAGTATGAGTCAAATGACCGGTAATTGTTATCATAGGTCAACATTGCTGGTTATAGTAGTTCAAAGATTTAAAAAAACCCAAATACAGCTTAAACATGAATCTAAAAGATTAGCACTCACTTTTAAAAATTAGCTATAGGGAGTAAAATGTTTGAATGTTTGTAACCTTATTCTGTCTTCACATAACCAGCAACATTGTCAAAATGTCTACGGAATGTGCACAGTTTCAGATTGGTTCGCTCTCTTTTTCTTCTCTCTGTCATTATCTCCACTTGTCCTTCCTTTTCCTTACTATCTGCTTAGAGAATCTAAATAGAACATTAGTTAAGTAGCTCAAACCAGAAGGTTTCCTCTGGCCTCAATGTGGACATGGATGATACAACATCTGTAACCTCATGCATAGGTCTGATACAACACAGTTCTGATATAGCGTCTGTGACCTCATGCACAGGTCTGATACAACACAGGTCTGATATAGCGTCTGTGACCTCATGCACAGGTCTGATACAACACAGGTCTGATATAGCGTCTGTGACCTCATACACAGGTCTGATACAACACAGGTCTGATATAGCGTCTGTGACCTCATGCACAGGTCTGATACAACACAGATCTGATATAGCGTCTGTGACCTCATGCATACAGTGGATATAAAAAGTCTACACACCCCTATTAAAATGCCAGGTTCTTGTGATGTAAAAGAATGAGACAAAGATAACTCATGTCAGAACTTTTTCCACCTTTAATGTAACCTATAACGTGAACAATTCAATTGAAAAACAAACTGAAATCTTCGAGGGGGAAAAATAAAAAATAAACTCAGTCTTTTTGGGTAGGAGTCTATTAGCATGGCACATCTTGACGTGGCAATATTTGACCACTCTTCTTTGCAAAAGCGCTCCACATCTATCAGATTCCGAGGACATCTCCTGTGCACAGCCCTCTTCAGATCACCCCACAGATGTTCGATTGGATTCAGGTCTGGGCTCTGGCTGGGCCATTCCAAAACGTTAATCTTCTTCTGGTGAAGCCATGCTTTTGTGGATTTGGATGTGTGCTTTGGGTCGTTGTCGTGCTGAAAGGTGAACTTCCTCTTCATCTTTATCTTTCTAACGGACGCCTGAAGGTTTTGTGCCAAAATTGCCTGGTATTTGGAACTGTTCATAATCCCCTCCACCCTGACTAAGGCCCCGGTTCCAGTTGAAGAAAAACAGCCCCAAAGCATGATGCTGCCACCACCATGCTTCACTGTGGGTATGGTGTTCTTTGGGTGATGTGCAGTGTTGTTTTCGCGCCAAACATAACTTTCGGAATTATGGCCAAAAAGTTCAACCTTGGTTTCAACAGACCATAACACATTTTCCCACGTGCTTTTGGGGGACTTGATGTTTGTTTTTGCAAACTTCAGCCAGGTTAGGATGTTTTTCTTAGTAAGAAAAGGCTTCCGTCTTGCCACCCTACCCCATAGCCCATTCATATGAAGAATATGGGAGATTGTTGTCACATGTAGCACACAGCAAGTACTTGCCAGAAATTCCTGCAGTTCCTTTCATGTTGCTGTAGGCCTCTTGGAAGCCTCCCTGACCAGTTTTCTTCTCGTCTTTTCATCAATTTTGGAGGGACGTCCAGTTCTTGGTAATGTCTCTGTTGTGCCATATTTTCTCCACTTGATGATGACTGTCTTCACTGTGTTCCATGGTATATCTAATGCTTTGGAAATTTTTTGTACCCTTCTCCTGACTGATATCTTTCAACAATGAGATCCCTCTGATGCTTTGGAAGCTCTCTGTGGACCATGGCTTTTGCTCTGAGATGCAACTAAGAAAATGTCAGGAATATCCTACTAGAACAGCTGAACTTTATTTGTGATTAATCAGAGTCACTTTAAATGATGGCAGGTGTGTAATGACTTCTATTTAACATGGGTTTGAATGTGATTGGTTAATTCTGAACACAGCCACATCCCCAGTTATAAGAGGGTGTGCACACTTATGCAACCAGGTTATTGTAAGGTTTTTAATTTTAATTTTTCCCCCTCGAAGATTTCAGTTTGTTTTTTAATTGAATTGTTCACATTATAGGTCACATTAAAAGTGGAAAAAGTTCTGACATGATTTATCTTTGTCTCATTCTTTTACATCACAAAAACCTGGCATTTTAACAGGGGGGTGTAGACTTTTTATATCAACTGTAGATCTGATACAACATAGGTCTGATACAGCGTCTGTGACTTCATGCATAGGTCTGATACAGCGTCTGTGACTTCATGCATAGGTCTGATACAACATAGGTCTGATACAGCATCTGTGACTTCATGCATAGGTCTGATACACCATCTGTGACTTCATGCATAGGTCTGATACAGTGTCTGTGACTTCATGCATAGGTCTGATACAGCGTCTGTGACTATCTCATCCTGTTGCAGATGCATACCGGTTGGGCCCAGGAGGTGGTGTACGAGGCAGTGTTCCAAGACCTGATCCCAGGGCAAGACTACTGTGTCGTGGCTAACTTCTCCTTCGGACCTCCCTCCTTCCCCCAGTCCTGGTCTCCGCTATCAGAACCCCGTTGCGTCCACAAGACTTCCCCCAGACTAGGACCAGGTGAGAGGTCATGAGTTAAATTAGTGTTACAGAATATTATGGGGTAAACACAGTTAGGGTTTGGCTGGGGTGCAGGGTCAACAGGCCTAGTCCCAGAGAGCTGCAGGGTGCAAATAATTTTGGTTTAACCAACCTGGAAGACCAGATGGGTTGAGTTCATCACTGAACTGATCAATGAGTGAAGTGATGAACTTCCACATACTTCCACATGCCAAGTCAATTAAGTGTGTGTGTGTGTGTGTGTGTGTGTGTGTGTGTGTGTGTGTGTGTGTGTGTGTGTGTGTGTGTGTGTGTGTGTGTGTGTGTGTG
>JACXGI010003354.1:36861-50468 GCA_016801175.1 Esox masquinongy | reverse complement strand
GTCTTACTGAAACAAAGACGGGAGACTCCACCAACTAACAAACTCCCCAAATCCCTGGTACTGTATGCTCTCTTTACATGTACAAGTGTATATAGAACCAATAGCTTCTCTTATAATCCATTTCACTGTCTCTCCTTGTGTATTCCAAACAGGCCACCCTCCAGGAGTCCTTCCAAGACCCCCCAGAGTCCTCTTCCAATCCCATTGACCCCAGTGACATCCAAGTGGAGGTGGATGACCACCTCTCCATCCTGTCGTCTTTCTCCAGCGGTGTCTACACTGAGGCCCAGGCCCCAAGCCTGGGCTACGGGTATAGCAGCAACCTCTTTCCGAGTGACTACAAGTCGGGCAACATGCACTGGGATACTGGGGGAATGGAGCTGGGCCTAAACTTTGGCAGCACCCTAACCCTACCGTGCTCCCCGGTGACTTTAGGCCTACCCAAGTGCAGCTTAGATTCACCAGTCCAACCACATCCGGACCTCACTGTGTCAGCACTGGCCAAGCAGGCCTCTACGGAGGGCCGTGCGGAGGGCCGTGCGGAGGGCCGGGGAGTCCCGCTGTGCTCAGTCAGGTTTGGTGAGGCGGAAGACGGCGAGAAACTGGAGGCGCTTTAGTGGTGAAACCACTAACACATTACACTACAGAACCCATAATGCTCTCTTCACCGTAATCCAAAGAACTCCCCAGTTCAAGATGACAGGGTGTTGGTTCTGGAAGAGACAGGACAGGATCGGACACACTGAAGTGTAGTGGTTGTCTGATGTAGTTCAGTTTGTAAAGGCAGTATTTAAAAAAAAAAAAAATGGAAGTCTCACAAGGATGTTGGTATCCACAGTTCTCTCCCAGTAGTACTACTCTACCAATAAACAGTTTTTACCCCACATACAAAAATTAAAAACAAATTAATTTAAGCATTAAAACTGGAGCATTCTCTCAACAAAACTGAAGGATGTTATCTATAAAGCAGCAACAACAGAACTCTGTAGAATTGCAGGACCTTCACTTGAAACCTGAATTTCCTCCAAGACATGTACATTTAAAATGTCCCTTAGTGTGTTTGCTCAGTCATGCCGAAGTCATAGTAATGCACTTTTATCTCGCTCAAATTGTTTTGATTACAAAAGTGAATGGTGCTATCAAATAACAAGCTTGTGGTTCAGTTGTCGCTGTGATCGCTTACAAAAAATATATTTTTACTTGGTTTTACCGTACTATAGCAGTATCGATGAAAACATGGCTGGGAATGACAAGGTGCCAGGCTTGGCAACCAAAGCCTTTTTTTTCTCTTTTTTTTTTACAGCCATGTATTTAGCAGGGTTCCCAATATGGATCATATCTGCCATCTGAGGACAGACTGACAGAATCAATAGGGCCTCTGTTTGCAAGCAGATCAAGACTCTAAATCACAAGTGCAATTGGGTCTTTGAGAAGGCTGTCAGATCACTATTCCAGATCCAGCTGGGTCTTTGAGAAGGTTGTGTGAACACTATTCCAGATCCAGCTGGGTTTTTGAGAAGGTTGTGTGAACACTATTCCAGATCCAGCTAGGTTTTTGAGAAGGTTGTGTGAACACTATTCCAGATCCAGCTGGGTCTTTGAGAAGGTTGTGTGAACACTATTCCAGATCCAGCTGGGTTTTTGAGAAGGTTGTGTGAACACTATTACAGATCCAGCTGGGTCTTTGAGAAGGTTGTCTGAGCACTATTCCAGATCCAGCTGGAGAGGTGTTTGTTAATCCATAGGTCTACAGACAGCAATGTTTTAACCCCCTTGAAAGTGAATGTCTTTGCTGTAGGTGTGTCCTGGTCTGTGACCTGCTGACATCCTCTCTCGTTGCGTCCACAAGACTTCCCCCAGACTAGGACCAGGTGAGAGGTCATGGGTTAAATTAGTGTTACAGAATATTATGGGGTAAACACAGTTAGGGTTTGGCTGGGAAATAATGCAGCCATAGGAGTTACCACACACAAGAAACTTCATTCACATGTATAGGAATCAAGTACAAGGAAATGATTGTTGGTCTGTAATGGACAGAAATAGAAATATGACTAGCTGTTTTAACATATTAAAAATTTAATTTTTACCAATAACAATATAAAACCCCATTTCAATTTAAATAATTGACATTTTTTAATAATGACATTTTATAATCATTGACTTATTTCGGCTGGATTACATCATGCTTTAACATTATGGTTAACAATTTCCTGCCTTAAATTGATATTTCATTACAAAAAGTATTTAAAAGTTTTTTTTTTTAAATGCGAATCTTCACTACCAAGCTGTAAATTCTTTTGACTAATACTAACCTTGCAAAATTCTCAGGGCATCATAGACATTCCAAACACTCTAACACACTTAAAAACAAATAATATCACACATATTCTGAATTGTTACAGTGCCATAAACCCATGTTTAAATTATGCTATTGATAACAAAAAAAGGTGCTTATAGGACAGTGGATTTTAAAAAATATATATTTGAGACATCTAGAATGATATTACAACGATAACTGTAATTTCAGTTGGCTTCATGGGGGTTGGGAAGTGTGGTGTGCTCCCCCAGGTTCATGACTCAAATTCACACATCCTTTTTTAGTCAGACTTTGCGTCACACTGCTTGCTGAATTAGGAAGTAGTCTGGAAACTACGCTCTAACCACTGTTGAGCTTGCAGAGGCCTGACCTTCCACAAGGAGTCACTAGATTGCAACGTGGCTAGGCAACCTTCCGATCTGCCTTGCTTCTGACTCACTGTAGCCCATCAGTCTCTGGCCTCACTGGTGGCTTTCTGACACCTCATTCCTGGGGGAGGGGTTATGGGGTACATCTTGCTCCTGGCCCCCTTGTTGCTTTTGGTGCACTTTTTCCAGAACATTAAGAAACCCAGGGGGGTGAAGAAAGAGGCATGGAGGATGGCAGAGTTAAAACTGTGTTGTTGGGACCTTTTCACATCTTACTCAGTTCTGGAACACTCATATTCATAACAATATTTCTGTGTCTGGGGGAGTTTGATTCATTATGTTGGACTAATGTTGGATTCTGGGAGAGTCCAAACAAAGCAGTGTGTGTCTGCCTGCCAGTCACATACCTGTAACGTTATTCCTCAGGCACCCAACAGAGAAATGTCATCTAATGAACTGTTTTTTTTGGAGCAGTGTTTTATGCGTTCTGTATTTGCAGTCAGTTCAGTGGAAATGTGATGCAAGACGGTCGCCTTGCGGCTCAGCTCCCCACTGGTGCGTGTTGGATGGTTTTGCAGCTAATGAGGTGGTGTTGGTGAAGTTTGATAGGGGGTTTTGTGTGGTTTATGACAGGGTGACCTTTTTGGAGACAAAAAAAACAACATACTAAATAATGTCAGATGAAACGTTTCTACTAGACTCTTACTACCCTGAATAAATTATACATTTGCTTTCCATTCAGCATATACTGTGCTTTAAATGTCAAGTTTCATACACTCATACAAACTGAGGTGAATGACAGAAAGCAAAATGCCTATGTGAAAGGACACTGCGAAGCAAAAAAAGCCACAAACCTAAAACAGCTTGAAATTAAGGACGTGAGCTCTGCAAAATAAAAGCAGGTATTTGACTTCAGCTCATAAGACATAGGGCTCAATGCAATCAAACACTCATTGTACTATTTTCGCAGAAGCTATTTTTACAATGGTCAAATTAACACACAGACCAACTGGTGACAGGCACTGGATAAAGACAAATGGCCAGGCCAGTGGCCCATAACAGCTATGTTTTCAGAATCAGACGTGGGTGGAAAGAATAAATATTGTAAATAGGGTGAACAATGCGATGGCAGATATGATTGAATCCCAGTCATGGTTTTGCATCATGCTAGTTGTATAATATCAGGATTACATTTCATGCTAGATATTTAATTTGCCTCATTGTAATTTGTCTTTTGCTCATTCCAAGACAAGGAAATGTAAATTATGACTATGATTCAATAAATGACTCATTTGAAGTGCTTGTGTGGAAAAGGTTTGATAAAACGACACAGATCACCTTTATATTATTTTATGTTTTTTGTATTATGTTTTAAGTGGTAAATACACAATTCTTAAAAATAAAGTGCAATGAGTACTACTGTGTTGTAGACAGATTGAAATTTAAAGGTAAGATTACCACATTTATGAAGACTGCATTCATTCTTAGGTCAGTTAAATCAGAAACTACTACCACAGTGCTCCAGCAATACAGACTAATTGGAGCTGTAATTCATGATTTTAAAGACATCATTTCAATAATGAAAATTAGCAAAATAAATGAGTAAAACAATTCAAACCCTGCCTACATTTGGATAAGACTTGCCGTATATCTATTATGTTGGAGAATACTTGGGCACATATTTTCCAAAATGAAAAACTTGGATCTGACTTGCAGAAGTTGTGTAATCTTAAATGTATATATTTATCAGAAATCTGCAGACCAAATAATTGAGTGTTGCATAAAGTTGTTCATTAGTATAATGAAATAAGTATAAAAATGGTATTTGGTTATTATTATCAAATACAAAGTTTGGGTTTTAGACTCACAATATTTTGGTGTAAACAAAAGCGGAAGATATCCTTTTCAAGGCACTGTTTACATATTTAATATCTACATTTGTAAAGGTAAAGCTTAGGAAGGGTTAGGGAGTTTTAGAAATAACCCTATGTTGTGATTGTACACATGTATTTCCCTAGGAAAAGTACAATCATTTCAGAAAATGTATATTGCCCGTCGTGACCAAGATAAGACATATTGAGAGATGTGCCTCTATGAAGCAGAGGAAATGGTGGTTCATCTCTCTCATACAGGAAACCCTGAGTCACCCGCCCTGTGACTCACAGGGCTAACCTTGTGTTTTCACCCCCAGCATAGCCATCATAATGACCATCCCCAGATGTGTATTACTGCCCAATGGACCCTGCCAGTCATAAACATTCGTCATGTCAACGACATCATGAGGGCCATAAAGATTGTATGTATTTGTATGGCTCTCCTGGACACAAAGCTGACGAAAATATTCCAGTCCTCCGCTGCCTGCTGCTCTACAGTCTCGCTTAGATCAGAGCGTGGCAGTCGCAAGCGAATGTTGTGGGTTGGATTGCAAAAACAAACTATGAAAATGTATGCACCCACTACTGTAAGTCCCTCTGGATGAGAGCGTCTGCTAAACCACTTAAATGTACCGTAACACTCAGGCCTCGTTTACACAGAAGCCATGGCCGGATTTAACCTAACGGTGTAAACATTCCCCGATACACAAGACTTACCCACAGCCGAGTGTTACAGAAGAGCCTACAATGACTCAGTGTCAACATGGTTTTTATTTGGCCATACATTTCATTTCTTTAATAGTTAATAATATATATCTATAAAATATACACATTTTCAACGGAGTCCGCATAGTCCTTTGTGTCCTCTTTCTAGCAGTGAACAGAGGTTGGCAGTTCATTATTGGGCACTGTTCAGATCGTCACAATCTCGCACAAGCGCGAACCCACCTGCAGGGGCAGGGGGGGTGGGTGGCAACAGTCCCCTCCATCTGTCACTCGGTCACGTCTCAGGCTGTTGATCTTCCAGACCTTCTCACCTGCGCCAGTACTGAGGATGTGTGAAACAGACAACGCTGCTGTTAGCCGAGCCTCACAGCCACAAGGGACCACCCATGTAAACACAATCAACATGCGTGCCGCTTAGAAATGTGTATCCATTGGCAGTCTCCGCAAAATACTAAAAACATTCAATGGATTGTATGTTATGGACCAATAACAACAAAAAACAGTCTAACTGTAGAAATTAGGGTTAAATGTCTTGCTCAAGGAAAAGACAACAGATGTTACCACATTGCTGGTTTGAGATTCGATCCAGCCACCCTCTGGTCACGTGTTCTAACCCCGAGGCCGCCAATCAGGGTTATGGAATTAAGAACGGCTACATGTGATCAGTACGACATAGAAAAGCCAGATGAGACAAACTGAGCATGCCCGTTGTGAGGCACACACCTGGGCAAACTTGTGTATCTGCTCCACAACAGCAGCAAACAGAGCACCCACGCTCTCGTCGATCAAGCTCTGCATGTAGTGTACTGCCTCCTCATCCGACAGGTCCAATCGGAACTTGTCCTGCACCTGGAGGCGGGGAAGACACACAACGCTCAGCGAATGACTGGGTCTGCTCCTTCGACATGGGACTCACATAGTGGTCCGCCGCGACAAGCATTTTCACAGTGGAACGCACGCACCTTCTTAACGGTCTTGTCAGGCTCCAGGGCGATGTCGGGAATGTTGGCATCCACCATGAGGGAGAACAGGTTCAAGATGAGGTTAGAGTACCTGGAGGCAGAGAGAAAGGGTCAGACGTTGTCTGGATGATAAAGACAAACGAGAAATGGCGCGAGTGTAGGAAACTGCATCTGTGTGCGCGCACGCTCTACCTCCTGAGGTGAAGGAAGGCGGTGTAACACTGCTTCCGGAACTCTTGGTACTGTTCGCTCTGCATGCCGCCCATCCCCTCGACCATCTCCTTACTCAGCTTCATGGGCGGAGGGAGGGGCTTGGGGTCACGACCCAGGATGTAGCCAAAGTCAATGTGGAACAACTTTCCTAAAATTTGGAAGAAGTATTTAATAGACCTCTTCTTTTTAATTCAACAACAGCGGTTGTCACGAGGCAGACCCATGCAGAGCTTGGGAAAGGAGAATGTAAAAGAGAACAACCAGCTTCGGCGTGACAGACGATGCCTCTAGACCCACCCGTTTTCGTGAGGAGCAGGTTGTCCAGGTGTCTGTCTCCCACGCCAAGGATGTATGTGATGACACAGTAACCAGCTGGAAGAATGACCAGCAGAGGGTAGACGACAAAATGTCAGTGTCGTTGTCTCAACGTGAGGAAAACACAATGTGAGGAATGTCACAAGAACGAGGCCGGGGATTGGTCTCAGGCGCTAGGGAGGTTAGAGGGGGCGGGCTCACCGCAGCTCTTCACGTAGGTGTCCATCACCTCAGAGCTGATGCCATAGGGCCCCTTGTCACTGGGGGCGTGTTTTCTGAAGAAACTCTACAGTGAGATATAGGAGAGGATTTACACACTGTTACAGCCTAGGTCATGGTTACCCCACTGAAATCACTAGCGTCTCTCTAAAACCCGGTGATACGTTCGGTCCGCAAGTGCACCGCACAAATAAACAAAAATGAAAAAGTAAAGATAAATGTAGATAAAGGGACGTTTTTAAAGCTGGACGTTACCTGGATGTTTCCTTCTGTGGCCAGGACCTCAGCCACGGGCACTGACTGGACAAACTGCATGAACCCTGAAGGAAGGACAACACACAGGTCGAAGGTCATCTGACAAAATCTAACAAACACACGGCGTTAAACTCCATCAGTGTAATGTAATAGGCTAGTTCTCACCGTGTTTGGTGCTTGTGGCCAGCACTTTGTAAGGCGTCAACTTGAGGTCCAAATTCTCCTTCCTCAGCAGCTGAAAAGAGTTTACAACGTAATTTACAACACTCAGCCATCTAAAGTTCCAGAACATTCTGGGTGTAGCTTTACACAACTCTCTATGTAGCAGTAAGAGAGAGATTAGAGATTGGGCTGAATTGAAAGTTTGAGAAGAAATAACATGTTTGAATAATTATCATAATAATAATAACAACAATCTATTGATCCATACAATCTATTCATAATGTGATGCAATAAATGAGTCAGAGAGTTTTTGCTGACGGACCAGGGAGCCGGACTAGAAGCCATGCTTCAGCGGTATGTGTCCAACAAGGCAGCGGCCTCGGACCGCCCCACCCCACAGCGCATTGGTTTCTGACCTTGTCCATCAGAGAGATGATCTGTAGGATGAGCTGGTCCTGCCGCAGGTCGTCCCCATGTTTAAAGATGACAGGGTACATCTCGCCATCTTCCGCCTTGAAGATCAGCTTGGCTGGCATCAGAGCGCTCTATAAATACACCGAGATACGCCGATGAGATCATCTGTCAGTACCAGCAGCTACTTGCCAATATTTCAATTTGAAGGTATGTGACCGCAGTTGTAACAGCTAACATAGCAGGAACGCCCACATAACAACTGATTAATATCTACTACATGAGAAAATCTCTACACACAAAACCAGAGGGGAAGGGTGAGAAGGAAGTGAGGGAAGACAGCTGTACCTTGAAGAGCGTGGCCGTGTCGGGTACGATGCCTCTGATTCTGACCGAAGGTTCCAGGGGTAGAGGGATGGGGTCAATCTCACACAGGTTCACCTTCTCATTGTCTGCCAGCAGAGCCTGCAGTCGCTCCGTCTGAAACACAGAGGGTGCCACTGTCAACCGGCACAACGAAGACATGGGTCGTGCAAGTGATGGTCAAACGAGGCTTCATTAGCATTATTTTAGCAGCAGGATATTATGCTGGCAGCACTCAGATTTTCTTTATCATAATAAAAGCCATCATTGAAATTTATAAGGCCATATTGTTAACAATTTAGTCTGTAAAAAAGAACAGACAAGAACAACATTGGAACGGACATTAAACATAAAATGACAGACTAGATTGACAGACTAGATTGTTAACTATATTGCCTTACATATTTCAATGATGGCTTTTATTTTGAAAAAGAAAATCTGAGTTAGCGCTGCTAGCATAATATCCTGCTGCTAGAAGAACGGCAATGAAGCCTCGAATGGCCATCACTGGGTCATGCTGGAGCTACTTCAGTAAACCGACTCATCGTCAATTAGCTGCGTAAGTCAATTATCTCCTCTGAACTCTCAGCGCTCTCAAATGTATTCTCCCTTGTCTGTTTTAATGCTACTTGGAGATTCAGTATGAAATATAAACATGACTTTCCTAATTGGGTATAAACGGAAGACACTCGACTGAGACAGGGAACAGCGTGAGCCTCTCCCCTACCTTCTTCTTGCGGTTGCCGCTCTCCCTCTGCACTGCCTTCATCAGCTGTACCAGTCTGTCCACAAACGTCTGCTGGGACGCCAGTAGAGACCGCATAACCCTTACACTCTTATCACCCTGGAAACACGCCGAAAGACGGACAGACAATAGAGGGGAGACGAGGAGATGGACGGGAGGACTAGGTCAGTGATTAATGATTCATGTCAGATACACAAAACGTCAACATACCGGGCCTGATATTTTTGTTTTACCAGGCA
Organism: Esox masquinongy; assembly: GCA_016801175.1. Classification (NCBI taxonomy): domain Eukaryota; kingdom Metazoa; phylum Chordata; class Actinopteri; order Esociformes; family Esocidae; genus Esox; species Esox masquinongy. The sequence continues at coordinate 41,299 of JACXGI010003354.1, read as the reverse complement.
AGTAATTTCATAACTAATTCTTATTTCCAATGGCTAGTTGGCTAGGTAACACCGTAATGTGGCGCCTTACATTAGGTAGCCATAACAGCTGTATGAGATGCAGGTGAGTGTGTGGCCATATAGTCGTAAAGCGGACCTTGAGCAGTGCTTGGCTGAACCTCCCGATGACATTCAGGTACATCTTGTGGGTCTTCAGGTCTCTCTGCTGGGTGTCCTGATCCTCACACTCTACAATCACGTACCTAATAGAGCACACGCACACAATCCAATTGTAAGGCTCAGTCAGGAACTAGTACCATACGATGGCGAGTAGTGGGGTTGATGATCCTCCATTTAAATCCTCAGCTGGGGAACATTCTGGACTTCCCAGTAGAATAAACCGACGATAGAGAGTTGTGGATCGATCATTAAATATACGTTGCCATGCAGCTGACAAAAGTTGAAGTTAAATAATCCGCAGCGACCTTGCACTTGTTCATACGGGTTCATACTCAAACACTTTCTTTAGCCAAAGGGGAAAACTATTACAGACGCTCTTGTAGCCGACAGTCGATCAGACCGACAAATCACCTTGTTATCCTATAATACAGCATGTCAAATAGCTAATGTTTAGGTGTGGTCCGGTACAAGCATGTTGCTTTGGTCTGTCAGAAGTGATGTGTTCATTGAGCTGTGGAATTTCCCCCATAAAACTGGGAGGGTTCCACTTGAACAGGCCTCATACCAGTCAATATCAGTGGGAAACCTGTCAATCACCCTGAGCACCCAAATATCCCTCATGGGGCTTTAGAAAAGCAGAACTGCAACAACAACAACAACAACAAGATATTCAGCATATTTTTTTGACCATATCATTTGTTTATTATAATGACAGTGTTGTCATTTAAGTTTATGGTTAATTCAACATGTCGTTAATTTTTTACATACTCTATTTGTTTTACTAATTCAAAGTGTTCAAAACAGCTCTTCACAATTTCACAACTGGTAAATTCGCATCGGACGGAAACTTGAGGCCAAGCATAACAATCCTGTCACAACAGACAATGCCAGGAACACTGAGAACGCAGATCCTTTACCTGTGACCCCAAACCTTTAATACGCAACGAATGGCCGCAACACAACTAACACACACCCACCCACCCACTCACTCACCAGTAGAGGTAGTTGGCCAGGGTTGAGTTCTTACAAGCCCGGGAGATGAGGAAAGTACATAGGTCCTGCTGCAGAAGACACAGGACAAACATGAACTACAGCCTAAGATGACAATGTCTCCTTTCTCTCAGTCAAAAAAGTCTGTAGCCACACCCCTCTCTGACTCCAGGACACTTCTTACCTCTACACTCTCACTGTCCGCCCCTTCCTTTCCTTTCAGTACAGGTGAGGGCACAGCTGAAGTCAACATCTGGGAACTGCAGACATGCAATCAGTCCTGTTAGTCTAGTTAGAACTAGTTAGACATCTAGGGACAGGAGTGTTTCTGGCCAACAAAGGCCAAGTACCTGTCCCAACAACCTCCTGACTCTAAGCTATGAACTGGAGCCCATAGATTCCCTGGTTATGTCAGAGTAAAACAAAGATGTATAAATCCATAAGGCCAACCTCCAGCCCCTCGACCTCCCCTCTCACCTGTCCAGGTCCCCGAGAGTGGAGCTCTCTCCCAGGCCTTGGCTGTCCCTCTTGCTGCCTGGCTCCAGGCCTCCCTGGATGTCATTAAAGTTCTCGTACTTCAGAGCCTGGACCAGCTGGAGGAGGTACATCAGAAGGTCCTGGAGAACGGGAAGGTTCAGTGAGAGTGTGCGTGGTGTCAGCTGTATACCTCCAGGAGAAACACAGAAACATTTGCACTCTCGCTCATACACAACCCCCCCCCCCCCCCACCTCGTCATCCGCTTGCTGCAGCCTGGTCACGGCGTATCGCCGAACGGTGGGATTGGTGAACTGGGAGGAGAGGAGCTCCAGGGAGTCCTCCACATCCATGGGCCTCCACTTCCCCAGCAACTCCAGGGCCTGCTTGGCCTCGCCGGGGAGGGCCCAGTTCACACACTTCAAGAACTTAGTCAGCGCCTGGAGGCAGGACACACGATACTGTCATCACTAGCCCTTAGCTAGACAAAACGCGTCGACAAACCGAGCCGGCTAGGAACACCGGCGCAACGTGCATCGCGTCTGCGCACAAAGAAACAGACTGGGGGACAACGCGGCAGAACACGCACCTTCTCCTGTGTGGTGAGGTAGTAGCGGAACTTCCACACCAGGTCCTGTTCCTCGGAGCTGAGCTGCTTCGTTGGGGGGTAATTCACTATGACCTGCAGACGGACAGATTGAAGGTGAAAACATAGTCAAACCCCAAAACACACTCAAATACAAGCAAAGGTACTGACGTTGAGCTGGTCTCGCGTGGCAGCGTTGGGCTTCAGGTCGTGGTCCGACGGGCCGCTCCGCAGGCTACGGGCCAATTTGTGGTGCTTGCTCTCCACAAGGTTCTCCTATGGCAGAGGGACATTGTCAACACGTTAAATTCAATACATTATCAATGTCAATAACAACAAAAGCCACCTTCATTCTTATTTTAGCTCATTTAACAGCTTTAGTTCACAAACGCCCCATCACAATAGGTGGTCCAGATATATAGAGAGCGAGGGGGCTGTCCCCTGTTGTTCTCTATTGCTCCTCTATTGTTCCTCCAGCAAGGGGAAGGGGATGACATGACACTCCTTTAACGGCCGACTTCAGAAGTATACAACCCTCTCCACAGGGACCCCGGAGGTTCTGTAGCCCCGAAAAGGAACATCTGATTCGCTAATCAACAGCTTAATGATCAGCTGACCAGTCTCATCCGGTGTGCTAGCTCCGGACTAGATCAACTACATGGAATGGCTGGGGGTCCCTGAGGAGAAGCTTGACTAGCTCAGCCCTACATCCAGACATGGGCCTTCGTTTTGCTTTCAAAAGGAAAAGTTCCAGAATAGCTGGAATGCCTCTTTAAAAGTATCCATTATACGCCTATCCAATATTGTGTGTGTGCTGTCTCACCATGCTCATCTGTGGGTCGGGGACTTTGACGATGTCAGCGCTGGTGAGCACAGGTGAGGCGTCATCTCCATCCTGGAGGAGGAGGGGTTAAAGTCAGTCAGCCAATCAGCTGCCTTATCACCACAGCCATTAACAAATCAAACTTTCAGAGATAAACAACAGCTCAATGTTATGCAAAGTGTGTATACTTACCTTCTCATAATAGACAATACTATACTCCGGCTTCTCTCCAGTTTTTACACGAGGAAACTCTACCATAAGATACATGAAGTTGGAGCTGCGCTTCTCTCTCTGTGGAAACCGCCAAAGTAATTTAGCACAGAACAAAAACAAAATTCTACTTTTCTGTGTTTTACAGAGCTTAATTTTTTACTTTTTTATTTATACATACAATTAATCGATTGCATGGCATCTCAGTTGACTAGCATCTCTGCTGTATTTTGCATATTTTCATTGCTTTCATATTTTTCTTCTGTTTTGACTAACAGGAAATCATTCATGCATGTCCTCAGTTTACTAGCTGTTGCAGAGAACAGTTCCCTAAAAAAACAGCATTTTGTTTTTTACATCATTTCATTCATGTTCAGAATTAAATGGGTAGAATAGCACAGATTCAGAGCATTTGGCATCAAAAATCTAATAACTGGCACCAGACCGGCAACTAACTCACCTCATTAATCATCTCTATCTCTCTGAAGGTCAGGCGATCTAACCAGTCCACCTTCACCATGTGACCCTGCCGGTGGGCCTTGGTTAGCTTGAAAGAGAGAAAGAAATAAGCATGGATGAGTGGAGGGAGCGATTGAGGGGAGGAAGGAAAGACAGAGCATTGGACTAGAGACTGAGAGGTTAGGAAGAGAGGGTGCAACAATGGTGTAGCAGATGTGCCGAGAGCTAGCTTGGCCAATCAGAGTGCAGCTTGGGTGCCAGTGGCCAATCTGGTGCAACGGAGATACAGAACGCACACTCAGCAGCCAATCCACTCGGAGTCAGTGTGTGTGTCAGAGCACACACGCACACCATTCTCCAGGGCTGTTAGTGTTCACTCTCAACAGCTAGTTGTCAGTACAGTCAACACTCCCAGGGGGTAGCATTAATTCATTTTATTCAGAATTTTTTTGGAAATAACATTCTATACAATAGACAAAGGTAATGCCTCTTAGTTGTTTCTCATGTAAAAATGACAGGGGGCTTGACATGGCATATTCCTTACACACATGGCCAAGCCATGCACACACACCGCAACAATAACCAAGTCGGAAAGTAGCAGCAATATAGGCCCTTATATGTGCACAAAGGCCAAAGCACACAGGCCTACACAAACTTGCGCACACATACATATATACATATATGCACACACACACACACACACACACACACACACACACACACACACACACACACA
>JACXGI010003354.1:9824-28556 GCA_016801175.1 Esox masquinongy | reverse complement strand
GATGTCCTCCCCAAGCCTGAAGACTGTCTTGAAGATGCAGAACTTGGCCACTTTCCCGCGCATGTTAGTGATGTTAAACAGATCTGTGGAAAAAAGGTCAAATGTGACACAGCTGCTATTCGATCTAACAAACAAGACAGCGAGCTCAGAGAGTCTGTAAAGAGGCCCTCAGCAAGTCACACAGATGGAACACAACTCAGGCTGGCCACAATATGGGCTCGTCCCTCAGAGCTCTGGTCCGAAGAAGTGCACCCTCCAGGGAATTGGACACTTTGTTGGACTTACGAGGACAGCGGCGAGAGGTGGTGATCATCAGCATGTCCAAGGCTCTCTCCAGGGGCCGAGAGTCTCTCCGTCCCCCCTCCTCTTCATCCTCCAAGAAGGGGTTTGAGGGAGCCACCTCCTCGTCCTGGGGAAAAGGAGGCTCCGGCAAGCCTACAGAGAACACAGCTGTCAGTCACTTTGACCAGTGTCATTTCAAAGAACCAAGTCCTCCTAACAGATGTCTCATAGGTTTGACAGGGACCTTGCGACGCATTGTTAACAATATACTTAAGTTTTAATAATACGCTGCTAAAAAAAAAAAAAATAAAAAAAAAAAAGAAGGGAACACGTAATCATTACAGTATAAAACCAAGTCAATTAAACTTCAGGGATATCAATTTGTCCAGTTAGGAAGCATAAGCGATTGTGAATCAATGTCACCTGTTTTGGTGCACATGAAAGTGAAAGTGGGTGCAGGTGGTGGCCACAGACAATTGCTCTCTCCTTATCCTTCCTAACTGACTCTTTTCTAGTTGTGTTTTGCTAGTGTCCTTGTCACTACTGGTTGCATGATGTGGTAACTACAGCCCATTCAGGTTACACAGGTAGTCCAGCTCCTCCAGGATGGCACATCCATTCGTGCTGTCGCAAGAAGGTTTGCTGTGTCTCCCAGTACGGTCTCAAGACCATGGAGGAGTAACCAGGAGACGGGCCGTTACACGAGGAGAGCAGGACAGGGTTGTAGAAGGGCATCAACTCACAGATGAAAGCTGGTTCATAGTGAGCATGTGACAGACATGAAAGAATCTGGAGACGCTGTGGTGAACGTTATGCTGCCTGCAACATCATCCAGCATGACAGGTGTGGCGGTGGGTCAGTGATGGTCTGGGGAGGCATATCCTTGGAGGGTCTCACAGACCTCCACATGCTAGCCAACGGAACCCTGACTGCTGTTAGGTACCGGGATGAAATCCTCAGACCCATTGTCAGACCTTACGCTGGTGCAGTGGACCCTGGGTTCCTCCTAGTGCAGGACAATGCCCGGCCTCATGTGGCCAGAGAGTGTAGGCAGTTCCTGGATGACGAAGGCATTGATGCCGTTGCCTGGCCCTCACGTTCCCCAGACCTGAATCCAATTGAGAACCTCTGGGATGTTATGTATCGGTGCTTCAAATTCCTCAGTGTCCACATCTCTCAGGACCTCTCCTGGACCCTCAACACCTCAACCCTGGTCAAAAAGGCACAGAAGTGCCTGTACTTGTTGAGGAGGATGAAGAAGGCCCATCTGTCTTCCCAGATCCTTGTGAACTTCTACCGCTGCACATCTGAGAGCATTCTAACAAACTGTTCCAAGGTGTGGTTTAGCGGATGCTCCCTGGCCGACCGGAAAGCCCTAAAACGTGTGGTGAAAACCACCCAGCACATCACTGGTGCTCAGCTCCCAGCCATCATAGACCTCCAGCGTAAGCGGTGTATGCGTAGGGCTCACGGCATCATCAGAGACCCTTCACACCCATGCCTCAAACTGCCCTCCTACCATCAGGCAGGCAGAAACAGGTCTCTTCGAATCTCGCACCAGCAGGCTCAGGAACAGTTTCTTTCCATCTACTGTAAACCTGCTGAACTCTGTGACCCATCACTAACCATACCCACCCACCCACCGCTTAGTACTGCCTCTCAGGGACCTTGTTGCACTACTCCCTTGTACTACTGGATTCTGACACTGCCTTGCAAAGTATGATAAGTTCTTAGTTGTTACATGTACGTGTCTACCTCGGGAACCTCATTGCTGCTACACCACCTCATTGCACATGTCACCTTGCATCTTCAATTTGACTCCACTGCACATTCAGAATTGCCATTTCTACTTGCATTTGCCTCATTGCACAACTATTTATTTCACACTTGTACATACATATACTCATACTTAATACATATACTTACATTTTCTGCCCTCCCCTATTTGCCTTAATTGCTCATTTAGAATTGCCATTAGCACTGCATTTGCCCTCACTGCACATCTATACATTCCACTTGCAACAAACGCTATACCTAATACTTGTAAATTTCCTGCCATCTTCTATTTGCACTTCTGGTTAGATGCTAACTCCATTTTATTGTACTGTACTCGTACTATTCAATGACAATAAAGCTGAATCTAATCTAATCTGTGCATCCGATGTCGCTAAGTAGTGCCACAGACTGTCCAGGAGCTCACTGATACCCTGATCCAGGTCTGGGAGGAGATCCCCCAGGACACCATCCGCTGTCTCATCAGGAGCATGCCCAGATGTTGTCGGGAGTGCATACACACACGTGGGGGCCATACACACTACTGAGTCAAATTATGAGTTGCCATGATGAAATTCACATAAGTTGGAAAAGCCTATGATTTCAATCGTTCACTTTGATTTTCAATGTTTCGAGTTTGAATCTAGCCCTCAATCGGTTGGTGATTTTGTTTTCCGTTGACCGTTGTTACATCATTTTGTTACATACATTTCCTTCATCGAGACGCGATGTGTGACTTTTCTCTATGTATTGGGGTTTCAATACTGAGATTGATTATGATTTGATGTTCTAGTTGTACTGCTCACCAATTCTGCAAAGGGTCAACAGAGAGCCACGACAAAATGAGTATTTATCAGCTATGAAACCAAAATTCCTACCAGGAAAATAATCCACTTGAGTTTCATCACAGGCAGCCTACAGCAAGCTAAGCGCGAAGAGATTATTATAATTGTATACAAACACGTACACTGCACAATACCTTCATTTAAACAATTAAGAATCTCATCTTCAATGGCTGCCTGGGATATTTTACAATGTAACGTTGAACGTCATCCACGGGACGAGACTGAGCGAGAGGGTCAGGACAGTGACTCACTGTGCAGGACGAGGACTCTGAAGGGGACGCGCAGCAGTTTGATGGGGGAGTTGACCCTCTGGCATCCAATGGTCAGCTTGTAGACATACTTCACCGATTGACCGCGGAAACTAGGGGGGCCGTCGCTGGGCACCGTCTCGCTGTACGAGTCTGAGGCAGGAGAGAATCAAGAGGCACAGAGTGAGAGGGACAGAAAGAATCCAGCAAATCCCCTGTGAACCCCATGTATGTGTTCTGTATGTGTATGTAAGAGGGTGAGGGTTGTTGTTCCCTCACAGGTTTTGCTCTCCCCAGGGTCCAGACGCAGGTCACAGAACAGTATCTTGGGAGGGGTGTCCAGCATGCACTGGCCTCGCTCTCCTGGTGAAAGACAGGAAGGGCATTGAAGAAGTGAAATCATTCTGTATGAGATACTTCCCCTTCCCCCTCAAACTATGAACAAGCCGCATACTCTTCACTTGAATAGTAAGCAACACGTAGTCACTCCAGTCTAGTCCGTGTGCACATCTTCCTCATTTCGCACTCTCTCCATCTGTCCATATTTCTCCGTTTCCATCCCGCCCTCTCCATCACAATGCTTTCTTTCATCTGTTTCTCATTGTTCATTTCTTTTTCTCTCCACCCCTCACCATTTAGTCTTTCTTTACCCATTGTATGCCACTCAATGAGAGCCTAACAGCTTGACTAGGGTGGTGACTCAAGCCAGACCTCAAGGCAAAAACAGTCCGGCCAAGATGTCTGTCAGCTGTTTATCTACCGTTCACATGCTAGCTGACGACACGGTGTGATTTGGCCACCAACTGGCTGTACTGATGACTCTGCGGAGTACCTTCAGAAAATCCTCTGTGATTGAACATGTAGAATATTTTGACCCAATCTGTAAAAGTTTTGACTGAACGCAAAAAAAAAAAGTTTAATTTCTCTGGCTTCCCTGTAGCTTGCTATTATAGCCAGTCACAGGCTTCGGGACTTTGACTCGTGCAAGGACAATACTTCCCTCATGCTATCTGTCTGCCCACTGTTGCTAGAATTGACACCATAAAAAAAAATCACAACATTTGTTTTCATGAAGTAGCTGAATAAGTTAGCTGCTAAGAGGTTTACTTTTAACAATTTCCACTAAAGATATTACAAAAACAAATTAGGTGGAAGAACAGTGCAAACTTTGGTAATAGAATTAGGGTAAAATATACATTGAGTTTTTATGCAACCACGTTTTTTCAAGTCTTAAATATCTGCAGTGAATTAAGATTCAATACGTCTGCATAAAGAGCTAGGGTGTCAACTATGACATGACACCTTGACTTTGAAAATTCTTAATCATTAAGTATTTGACTACCGTTAACAAAATGACATGGTTCGCTGCTTTTTACTACATAAAAATACATAAAATGCATTTCATTCTCACACCCAAACTCATGATTCAGAAATTTGATGTCACTGCATAGTAGGGCAGCCTAGAGTTCACTACAGTAATATACTCTACTGTATACTACTACTCTACTGTAGAAGTGACCCAGTTTTGGTTTCTGTCTACAATGAATTCCAATGGCAGCCAACGCATTTGCAGTAATTTGTTTACTCATTTTTCTGTAATTTCATTACGTTTTTGCAACACAATTAGTGATATTCACTTAATAAACAAGCCTTATTCACTAAATAATTCATAAGTAAAATTAATATCACTAAAAACATGACTATAATTTCTTAATACTGTGAATTTTCACTATCTTCACTCCTTATGAAAGTGAAAAATTAAAAAATATCAGTTATTTGGGCTCTTTTTCAGACCAAAAATCAAAGCCTTTACATATGCCCAAATTTATAAAATGGCTGTTAAATGTATCTATGCCCAAAATATATTGTTAGCTTTCCTTTGATACTGAATTTGTCCTACAGTACTCAATCTGGTTTGATACTGAATTTGTCCTACAGTACTCAAACTGGTTTGATACTGAATTTGTCCTACAGTACTCAAACTGGTTTGGAGTATTTTAACAAGGCTAATGGTAGGTGGCCTGTGTGTTGGATTAGTTCCTAAATAATTTGACTGAAACTGACTCCATCCCTGCTTGATAATTATCTACATTTTATTTTTCAAATTATACCCTGGTTGTACCCTGTTTTCCCCAAACATTTGGTATTCACTTTGTAGTTAGGAAAGTCTTATCTGAGAAACCCATAATGGTCACGGAGTTGAAGATTGGGACATACATTCTCTGATACATGCCCAGCGACTTCTTATAAGAATACTTGGTTAACCAGCAGGTTTGTCAAGTAAACATGGAGGAAAACACTCCCTCATCTAAAAACTTCAGTCACCTTGCAACCGCCCAAGTCACCAGAGAGCTGCTACTGTGCAATGGAACTAGGTAAATGCCTGTCGGCTATGCCACCTAGTCACAAAGTGAACACCAAGATATTGGGTGAAAAAATGGGGTACAACTCGGGTACAAATATAATAAAATGTAGATAAATATCCAGCAGGAATGGAGTCAAATGTAGAAACTAAATCACCACACAGAACACCTACCATTAACCTTGTTAAACCACAGACCACCTAGCATTAGGCCAATGTACTTGAACCAAACTGTAGTGAAACTTCAATACCGTTATGCACACTGCAAAAAAAAATGTTTCCTAGGGAAACACAAGACTAATTAAGCAAAGAATATCCCAGTGGGGTAAGAAAATGTTGCTTCTGACAAAACAGAAAGTTCAGTAAAAAATAAGCTACCTATTCTTGTTTTCTACTTATTGTCCTATTCTTTGCATAAAGTTGCCCTGAATTAGAAAGCAATAATTTTGCTCGTTTTCATAATTGTTTTGTTACAACCAACACTTTTTTGCCACCACTGGCAGATATTTTTTTTGTTTAATTCCAGAAAGGTAATTTACAACTTACCACATTTTATAGCATTACAGTTGTAACAGGCATGTATGTTGACACAATGTCTGAGCAGGGGAACATGACAAATCACAATTCCTTCTCTCTTGTATGTAATCCCTATCCTGTCCATCCTTCCACTCACCTCTGCTGGGAATGAGGACCGTGTCACTCTCTGCCTGGACATCCTGCTTAGTTCCCTGGGCTGGCAGCGCTACTCTGCTCTCACTGGCATGGAACTGGCAGTGGATCTGGGCACTGGACCACGCTAGCATCTCACTGACATAGGGAGATATGACATGGGTTAAGTCGCGTTTTGAACCATTTTACCCATTTAACCTAACATTCCCAACTGTAAGACATTACATTTGATCGTTTTTAACTCTGATTATAAGAGGTATAAGTAGGTTTTTATAATTTTCACTAACGACCCGGGTGGCATGGCATTTAGGATTAAGTGCCACGCTCGTGCCAGGAACAAAACGAAATTGCATGGACAGAGAGAGGAGTGAACAGACCTGCTGGCGGAGGTGGAAAGGTGAGACATTGGGTTGGTGAACGTGATGAGACATTCCATCACCTCCCCAGCCAGGAACACCGGACCTCGCGCCATTGAGGCCACTACCTCGATCATCTGTAAAGTCAGTGTAAACAATGTGCGTCTAGTACATGTGTCTAGTCTTTGGAACACAACTAACTAGGTGTTTGAAACGCGTATTGTGTTACCAAGTTTGCTAATTCTGGTTATTTTACGGGATACCGTGCAAAGTTACAATTAGATAAGAGACTTTCTAGTTACGATTGATTACATTCTGTCCACAAATTAACGTCATCATAGTACAGTACCTAGCTAGCTGGTGAAGTTAGTAAGATATAATCTAGCAAGCCTAACCGTGGAAGTGAATAATAAATAAGGCTCTAAAACCACACCTTGGCCTTGGCTGGGGCTGCGGCTAGCCAACTGGTTACAACTCAAGTCCCAGGTCAGCAAAGTCAGTGTCAAATCGAAATTATATAAAAATTTAAATTGGCTATCTTATGTTAGCTACACTACCGATGAGACGTTCAGCAACACATCGCATAAAAAAATAACAGTACATCACGCCGCTACACAACCATAAATTGTCCAGGGTTTAAAATAAAAACTTACTAAACATAGTATTTTCCTATTGTGCAGCCAATCAATTAATCCGATGAATTAAAATATATGTAATAATTACAACGTTCTTGTTCAAATTTAAAAAAGCTACTAAATAGGTACACATTTTTCAAGAATGTCCCAGCTGCGCGTTATTCAGGAATCATATTTTGTTGGCCATCTAAAGAACTCCGTGGCATCTGGTGTGGCTATTTACATTCTAGATTTGGGGGGGGGGTGTAGTGTGTTTAAGGTCATTTATTGGTCCAAAAAGTGTTTTTAACAGGCATAGCATGAAAGAACATGTAGGACACTTTCTGGTATGGTCACACTTTCAACCTATTGGGGAAAAACTCAGATAGTTTGCAGAAATTCGAGGATCATGGATACAGACACCCCTTTTGTTCTCCGTGAGTTGGTCCAGTCTCATACGCTGAACTTCACTGGCGAAAAGTGGCAGTGCACAGTACTCAATTTGCATATTGGGCGCCCTCCTACTAGCTTTATATCGGTTTGTCATTCAAGTCGGATACCGGGTTAGAATAACATTTGGACTTACCGGGTATATTTTGGATAGCGTCAATTAGACTTGGCAACTAATGTAACTGAATGATACAACCTAGCTAACGTTACGCGACTCAGAATCAGGCTTCAGCTACATCATCAATCAACACCGGGGGTCTGCGGATTTGTAGCAGCTTTCTGTCTGGCAACAAACCTACGACTGTACGGATGCTAGCTAGCTTCACAGTAATATAATCTGCATAATGCACATATTTGTTTAGCTTACTTCGAACCGCATTCACCGCGGCCGCTGGCTGAAACCACCTGCGCGCACAAACCTCCTCGGTAATGAGCCACTGTCTGATTCAACCACACTGGACCATCAAGTGCCTTGGATACGTTGGTCAACTGTGAGAACAAGTTGACGTTTACTTATAACCAGCTGTAAGAATATAACTTTTATCCCTGGTTGAGAGCAAGTTGCTTTAGGACTGAACATTCTCTCATTAAGGCATACAGCTGTACAGTAAGCAACAGTTCGTATATTACGATTTAGGTGGCAAATGAATGTCTCTTAATATATTACATCACTACTTGATGGAGGCAGCATAATGATCTATTTATTACATACCTGTCCTTACCAGATGGACCTGTTCCCAAGGTATTTAAGAATGCTCATTATAGATAATGACAACAGGTTAGCTTGCGGCTTTAATGTCACTCAAAGTGCCTTAAATTGGAGCACGTGACAAATGGAATCATCTCGCGCAACTGCTTACATTATCGTATCTCCGACAGGTGTAACAAAACGTGATCCAGCTCGACGGACCTGGCAGGAAAGCGCTGTTTCATTCCTACCCAACTACCTGCTGAACATGACAACCATGGAATCGAGTGACAGCAACTCAACAGCTGAACTCATGAGTCGATATGTGTCTTCAGAACCGGGCTACGGGGTACCGAAGGATGGTTGGCGAATTTGCTTGGCACATGAATTTAAGGAGAAGAGGAAGCCGTTCCAAGCCAAAGATGTGTCCTTCTCCAATTTCGTTGAACATATCGGCCTTGGAGTCAGGTAGGCATGAATACTTCTAGTTCCAGTCTGTGGTTACCCTCCCATACTTTGCCATGCCTTGTATTTATATAAAGTATTTTTTTGGTCGTATTCACGTTACAGCAGATGTCACGGAATATGAATAAATGGAAAGTGACCAGTTTTTACAGTAAACATTGGGCCAGCAGCTTGAACTTTGTGCGTGTATGCGTGTGGGTGAATGTATGCATTGAGTTTGTGTGTGTTAATGTGTCTCCAGTTTGTTCCTGGAGAGAGTGTAAGAGTATGTGCCAGGTAAGTGTATGATTGAGCTGGGGTGTGTGTGCGCCAAAGGGCTTCACCGTGAGGTGAACAGTCTGATGGCTGAGGGAAGAAGCTTTTTTTATCACTGTCCTGTTTGTGATGATTCTGAACCGGGAAATTAAACGCATCTGTGTTGGAGAGCCAAAACGACCTTTGTTCCACACAGTGGCAAGAAGAGACACTTGTGTGCCCTGTCTATCAGTTGTCCTCTGGCATGGTTTGCTATGATGCATCAGACCAGCACGTGTACGAGGCTGGAGTGAGGCTTGTCCCTGCGTGCGTGCGTGGTGGTCCGCATCCCTGCGTGCATGCTTGGTGGTCCGTGTGTGCGTGCGTGCACGCGTACGTGTGTGCGTGTGTGCGTGCACGCGTACGTGTGTGCGTGGTGGTCCACATGTACGTGTACATGTGGGGCCATGAAATCGCCACAAAGATAGAAAAAAAAAATTAGAAAAATAGCTGACAGGTCCACACTACGGAAAATAAAATGTCCGGCTCAGGGATAAGTATCGGGGTTACTATTTGGTTTAGGCATTACCAGTTAGGCGTTACGGGCAGGGTAAGTTCAGGCATAAAATTTAGATTATTGTCTTTATGGCTAGGGAATGGGGAACATGGATTTCTGTTCCCCACAATGATAGAACGGCATGTGTGCGTGCATGTGACTGGCCGGGGGAAGCTCCTTGCATCTCAAGTCTGACCTTTCTGGTGGGTCTGATGAAACTTGCAAACTGTTTGATTAGCAGGAAAACAAACATTTAGTTAATGCTTTATGTAAATGGGAATCCTCCATCTTGCGGACTTGTTTTTACCCACCATCTTGACCTCTTGGTAGTGTATGTCTGTGTGTGGTTAGTTAAGCATAGTAGAGTTTTCCACTACAACCTGCACAAGCATGGATGTGTAGTTCTGAGCTCTGTTTCACATGAAACTCTTCTAGTGCATCAGGAGAACGCGCGAAACAGGAAAGAATGATAGGCAATCATTCATCGACCTAGCCTCTTTTTTGACCCTTCTAACAAAGTGGATAAACTATCCGCTAATAGAGGTAGGAGAGCAATATCCGTTAAGGTGTGACCCTCCAGTCTATTTGATGTTGCCACCCACAGGTGATCACCATGGCGATATCATTTAATCATTGAATATTTTTTTGTTCGTATTTGAACAGTTGCTGAAGAGTTAGATAGTAAAAGAATGGGCTATCGCTGCAGTCTAAACACCTGTCCCTGCATTTCCTGAGGTTGGACTGTTGGTCAACAATGTCAAAACAAGTTTGGCTGAGTACTTCTTTTCAAAAGGTGCTCACAATACCAGGCTTACAATACCAGTCAAAAGTCTGGACACAGCTACTCATTTAAGATAATTTTTTTTATTTTTACTTCCACACTGTAGGGTAATATTGAAACCTTTGAAATAAACAAAATAAATAAACACATGTGGAATCATGTAGTTACCAAAAAAGTGCTTAACAATTCAAAATAACTTTAGTCAAACACAACATAACATAATGTCACAACATAACAGATTGTCTCAAACGCATTAAGAAGGAAATTATGCGAATGAACTTTTAACTAGACACACCTGTTAATTGAAATGCATTCCAGGTGACTATTTAAGCTGGTTGAGAGAATGCAAAGAGTGTGCACATCTGCCAAGGCAAATGGCGACTACTTTGAAGACTCTACAATATGAAATGTAATTTGATCTGATTAAAACTTTTTTGGTTGATACATGGTTTCATAGTTTTGATGTCTTCACTATTATTCTACAATGTGGAAAATAGAAAAACTGTAGAAATACCCT
Organism: Esox masquinongy; assembly: GCA_016801175.1. Lineage (NCBI taxonomy): Eukaryota > Metazoa > Chordata > Actinopteri > Esociformes > Esocidae > Esox > Esox masquinongy. Next base: position 17,716 of record JACXGI010003354.1, on the reverse strand, counting down.
TAAAAATGTAGGCGTGTCCAAACTTTTGACTGGGACTGTACATGCTAAGGCCAACATTAGTCCCCTATGTCCAGTTCAGATCCTGTTTAGTCAAATAAGGCTATAACTCTCTGGCTGACCCATTGTGTTGCTTTCATGTGATAAAATTCCTCAGGCCAAATTATGTTGTCAGATGTCCACAGGTGAGGAGCTGTCCTGTGATCACTATGTTTGGACGGGCTAACTTTGTATGTAGGACCCTTGAGTAAGACTGTTGAAATATAGTCTATGCTGTATCTGATTCTAAAGCGTTTGTGTGTATTCTTATACATCTGTCATTCTTTGAGCCCAGGATAGACGATCCCTCACAATTCACTTAGTTCTTTTCTGTTTGTTTGGGTGCTGTTTTCCCCAGCTTTGGTTCTGAGTGCTTAGAAAAAGCATAAAAATAAGTCTTAGAAAAAACATTAATAAAATAGAGGTTGAGGCATGGATGTAGAGTATAATAAAGATGTGATAAATGTTATTTTTCACCCCGCTGCTTTGTATTTGTTAATGAAGGGATACTGACCCTGCGCAACACATTTCATCTCGGCAAAACCCGATAAACTCAGTGAAGCACTCCTAATCATAACTTTGACACATGACTGCGTGACTTCCTTTTCCTGATCAGCTCTTGAGCACTACTCCGCAGTCTTTTCATTTTTCCATGATCTAGTCAATGAATCATAATTCATGCAGCACATTTCTCATATCAAACGCCGCAAAGGATGTGTTCCTCATCAACTTACATGTTAAAGTAAGGGTAAATGAAGTAATCATTGCATGCTAGGAATATGGGACCAATGATTAAAAATGTCTTTATACACGAGAGTATTAGTCCAAATATTTTTGCTTCCCTAAACATGGTTGAGTCTCTCCATTTATTATGAGAGTCTGCAATTTAACCCCAGTCATTATTTCAATGAAAATCCGAAGAGATACTACTGGTTTTCGTATTGGACCTCACCAGGTCACAATCAGTGAAGTCCGTCTGGGTGTTAAATGCAGAGGGTGCAGAGAAAGTTGGAACCCAAGTACAACTACCGGATCAGCCTACTAGAGGCTCTTGGGAAACAGTTAAAATGTATTCTTTCTAGCTGTTATGTTTACCAGTTAAAAACTCCATGGACACTTCTTCATTTCAGCATCAGCCCAGGAACAGTTAGGCAATTAGGGTTAACTGCCTTTCTCAGGGTCAGAACAACATATTTTCACCTTGATGGCTCACTGCTTGAGCATTCATTATGTAACCGTTTAATGTTTAGAAACCAATTGCATTTAAGTCTAAATTTGAGTCTTATATCATATATTTTCCATATTGGTCCACTTGTTAATCGGTATTGAACCCCCATTGCTAGTATAACAAATGCTAAGCTCTACCAACTGAGCCACATGGGATCACAGGTTTCTGTAATTACCAAAGTTTTAACTTGGTCTCTTGTGTCTGTGTGTGTGCGTCCGTGTGTGTGCAGGTACCTCAAGTGGTGGTATAACAAGACCCAAGTGGAGAAGAAGGCTCCGTTCATTGATATGTTCCGTGCCCAACCCCTGAGACAGATCTACGGTAGGTGGGGGAGTAGACATGCCTCAACATGACCTCATTAACTCTATCGACACCTGTTTTAATGAATACATTTTAAACCCACTGAAACAGTCCTACTCTTGTGTATCAAAACAGTTGAAAACACCCAGTTGTCCTATTTAATCCCATTCTCCGCAGGGGCTCCTCTCGGGGGTATTGGAGGGGGTACCATCACACGAGGCTGGCGGGGGGAGTTCTGCAGGTGGCAGCTCAACCCTGGGATGTACCACTACAAAACAGTCATCGCTAACCAGGTATGCTCCTTAAGACTGCCTGGCAACTACTGCTGTCAGCTGACAAGACATTTTGGCAATTAACTGTGGAAAAAATCCACTTTATTAGATCCTGCACACATGGACTACTAATGCTCTTTGCAAATGGGTTTGCCGTCAACATATTAAGTCCTAATAGGATTAAACCATCATACCTCTAGTTCTGAAGTCTGGTTAGTGGGCAACAAACCTCACTCACAATCCGCAACATAATAATACATGATGTTGCAACGTCAGGACCAAGTGTGACTCAGTGTCTGTGGCCTGATGGGATCGTGACTCCTAAACAAGGTAGTTGTCTGATTTGGTACTGTGAGTAGTCTCCCCACTTCTCTTTCCTATGCCAAGTCAACTCCCTTCAGTACTATAAGTTGTAGATAAATAATGTGATCATATGGATGTTTTATTTTACCTATGGGATGTTGGTCTGTCTACACGGGGTGTAAATCGTGGGAAAGAATTAATATAAAGGTCTATATTTAATATAATGCACTAATTACGATAGATTGATTTTGGTAGCCTACACAGGGCAGTGTATTGTCTTGTAGCCTACATACGAAAAAATTAGATATCAGTAATCCTGAGGATTTTAGAACTCTTTGTAGTTTATTCAGTTTCAAATGTTATAAAGAATGCATGAATAGGCTAATAGTTTATTTGGTCTAATACTTGTTGGCTTCTTATTATTAATGCACCATTTATTTGAACACACTGTAAATAGTGCTTAACCCTGGCAGACTAGTTATTATACATTTGTTTTGGGTTAATGAATGTGTAGCTGTGGGAAGTTGGGTAAGCACATTGTGAAATTCAAGGACATAAACATGTAGACAATATTAAGAATAGCCTATTAAATGTATAACAGGTCAAGGTAACATTTACAGTGATTGTAGTCTGTGGTTAAATGCGTTTTGGTAAGTTAAGAGTGTTGACAGTACAATTTATCTTTCCTAAACTACGGTAAAGCAGAAACGTATCAGGTTCATTTAAACTTTGCATATGTCTTGCAATAGTTTGTTTTCCCACTCTTGTCAATAATTAATTTGCAAACAACAACATTTTTTAGAATGGAACTCCATAGTCCTTTCGATCAATTTGATGGTTGATCTTGAAATGAGAGAAGGAAAAACACGCCCTGTTTTGCGCTGCTTGGATCTCTCCGCTCTTTCTGCCATCTACATTATTCTCTTGCATGAGGTTAATAGTCTTAACTACCACAAATGTTAAACATGTAGGCTATGCCAAATAGTAAATAGGCTGTCTGGAATTTTGCCCGATTAGTTTCCCGCTGTCATGTGTGGTGGAATGATTCCTGTCTATGCAATCGCCTTCGACCAATCCCAGTATGAATTCTAACCATGGTGGATTGTTTATTCATATCTCCTATTTGCCTCATCATTTTTATTTCCAACCGCTCTCTCTTGTAGTTCACGGTGTGCCTCCGTCGAGGGGGCAAGACAGTGTACCAGCAGGTGTTGTCGTTGGAGCGACCACCCACACTGCAGGGCTGGAACTGGGGCTACTGCGGCGAGTACGCCTTCTACCACGCCCTGTACCCCCGGGCCTGGACCGTCTACCATCTCCCAGGGCAGAACGTCACCCTCACCTGTAGACAGGTGTCCCCTGTCATCCCCCACGATTACCAGGTGCATCCCCCAACCAGCTGTCAGTCATTTTCCTGCTTTGGTGTCTGACCCCCTGATGTCTTGAACCCTCCTGATCATTCACCCCCGCAGGACTCGAGTCTCCCAGTGGCGGTGTTCGTGTGGGACATAGAGAACAAGAACGACTATCCACTGGACGTGTCCATCATGCTCACCCTGGTCAATGGGTCAGGCCACAAGGACGACAAGAGCGGGGGCCACTGGAACGAACCATTCCACCTGGAGAAGGACGGGGAGTTAGTGTCTGGGGTGTTGCTTCATCACTGCACCAGTGTGAACCCTTACACTCTGTGCATGGCAGCGCGAGAACAGGTTAGTAGTTGATGAGAAATGTGAACGTGTTTTAAATATTTATGGTTGTAGGGATTACGTTCTGTTATGTACTAGTTTAAACCGGAGAGTATGAGATGAGTCTTGAATGCTGATTGGCTTAAATCGTATATTTCAGCAAAAAGGCTCGATGGGGTATGGTATATGGTCAATATACCACAGCTAACAGATGTTCTTAGCCATGGTATATTGGACACAGCGCTTTTGCTAATTGCACAGCTAATCGCTATTACAAACTGGTTACAAATGCAAAGGGGGTAGTAAAAAATTATGTGATGTCATACCCGTGATATATGGTCTTGTATACCATCACAATCGGCCCATCAGCATTCAGGATTTGAAGCACCCAGTTTATAAAAGACTGAATAGCACAGGTATGATAAAAGATGTATTTTTACAGTTCTAACTGCATTGGTGACTGGTTGATATGAGCAGGGGTTTGTGACACTAAGGCCAATATACCACAGCTAAGGCTGGTATCCAGCGACTCTGTTACATTGTCCCTACGGCTCTTTTCCATGCTACTGCATATCATCGATATACCACACCCTTGCTGTCTTATTGTTTAATTATATACAGCGAGTGCTCAACGCTTTGGTCATTTGGAGATACAGTAGCATGTATCTATCTTCAAATGAAGATGGCGTACACTGGTCACTTGAAGATAGCATGACCATTATCGCCATGTTGACTGTGAAATGTGTGTGCTTGTGCTAACAGTCTGACAGGGAAATCAGCCACCAGACTGCCTTCAGTCCAAAGGGAACCTGTGGGGCCTTGTGGAGTGACCTCATCACAGATGGACGGCTGGACTCCCCTACTGGTCAGTGTTTTCAACCACCAATCACTAATCATTGCAAAATAACTCAACTGCACACACCTTGACCAGTTTATTAGGTACATCCATCTAGTACCAGGTCGAACAGCCTCCAGCTTGAATTCTTCAGGGCATGTATTTTACAAAAGGTCCACAGAGATGCTGGTATCAGGAATCAATGGAATGCTCTTCCCCCTTCACTTTTTTTCTGATGAACCCAGTGTGGTTATCTGTAGCGGGCCGACGGGTTCTGCATTCTGCCACGTTGTTCTGCACATCACTGTTGTACTATGCCATTATTTACCTGTTTTTGGTCCACCTGTTCTCAGAATATTTTTACCATTCTCTTCAACATCTGTCATCAACTAGCTGTTATCGCACACTGGGCTACGCCTGACTCAATGTTTTTTGTTTGTCGCACCACTCTTGATAAACCCTACAACTCTGTTATGCATAAGTTATTTCTGAGATAGTAGAATCTGTGGCCCTGACACGAACGATAGCATTCCCTTTGAAGACCATTAGGTCACATTTTGCCCTTTCTGATGTTCTGTTGAACTGTAACTGGATGCATTGTTGCCTGTCTACTTGTTTCATACAGCAAGCCGCTCCTACAGCCACTCACTGTCTGTAGGAGCGATCCAGTATTCGGAATGAGGTGCGGTACTTAATAATAACTAATTGTTAATCAGAGTCACCTGTTTTGGTGCAAATTAAAGTGACAACGGGTGAACTGGAGAGGCAACAGCAAGACAACCCCCAAAAGGAATGGTTTCGCAGGTGGTGGCCACAGACAATTGCTCTCTCCTTATCCATCCTGACTGATTCTTCTCTAGTTTTGCATTTTGCTAGTGTCCTTGTCACTACTGTTAGCATGAAGCGGTACCTGCAGCCCATTTAGGTTGCACAGGTAGTCCTGCTCCTCCAGGATGGCACATCCATACGTGCCATCGCAAGAAGGTTTGCTGTGTCTCCCAGTACAGTCTAAAGAGCATGGAGGAGATACCAGGAGATAGGCCGTTACACGAGGAGAGCTGGACAGGGCCGTAGAAGGGCATTTGTGCGAGGAGGAGCACTGCCAGAGCCCTACAAAATGACCTCCAGCGGGCTACTGGTGTGCATGTTTCTGACCAAACTGTCAGAAACAGACTCCATGAGGGTGGCGTGATGGCCCGACATCTTCTAGTGGGACCTGTACTCACAGCCCAGCACCGTGCAGCTCGATTGGCATTCGCCAGAGAACACCAGAATTGCCAGGGCTGCCGTTGGCGCCCCGTTCTCTTCTCAGATGAGTTTTCTTCACAGCCTGTGATTTAAATTGTTTACTTTGATTTTCAGTGCGAGTTTGAATCCAGCACTCAATCGGTTGGTGATTTTGGTTTCCATTCCATTGGTTTCCATTGATTGTATGTCATTTTGATCTCAACGAATACATAATGTACAGTAAAGGTTTTTATCTTTAATATATTTCCTTCATTGAGACCCGATGTGTGATTTAAGTGTTCCCGTAAATTTTTTGAGCAGTGTATATTAAAAGTGCCATTTGTAAGATTTACACCATATAATAGTAGAAAGGTTCTAGTTATATTTCAAAAGGTTTTGGGGAAAGATATTTAAGAGTGCACTTCATAAATGATTTGTTCATTGTAGGCGTATTCCATTCAGAAGATTCCTATTCGCCCAGATGATTTTGTGTTGTATGTTTGGACTTCGTTGTAGTGCCCCCTTGGCTTTTCCCGACGTTGGTGTTCAGCTTTGCCACCCCCATTTGCCTACTCTTCCTACTTCCTGCGTTAGCAAAACCCAGACAGTAAGAGTTAGCCATGGAATGCAATCGTCCAGTACCGCCGGGGTCTGGCAGTACTGCTCCAAAGAACAAACGTTAACAGTCTGAAAGTCATTGGGATAAAGCTCGGGAGAAAACTAGGATAAATATAGGCATCACTTTCAAAAGATGGAAGAATACACAGACTGATTTGGACTTGAAAAATAATGCTGAGTTAGCCATGTTCTCCTCGACGACGGGTAACACGTTAATAAGGACTGTAGCAAGTTAATAATAGTAATAGCCATTTTGATTAACAAAAGTTGGCCATGGTCTAATGACTTTGAAGATCGTTTAAATTACACTATTGGGGATTGGAAATATGATGACTTGCTAAAATAGGCAAATATAAAAAAATAGGCAAAAGAGTGCAGCGTTGCCAAAAAGGGTGTGCAACATTCTGCCCTATGTAGGGAATAGTCTAGCATGAAAATAATGTGTCTCAGTCTCGTTGAGAAAGCTATTGAATTTTTTAATATTCAAATGCTTCCCTAAAATTGTGCAGGTGCTTAACTGGGAAAACAAAGGCTGTGCAGTGTGTGAGCCTTCCCTCTGAAGATTATAACAGTGCTTTGAAGCATCTAGGTCATGTGATCAGGGAGCTATTGAATTTACAAGCAATTTTGTCATGTGTATTTAAAAAAAAAAATTGGGATCCATATTTTAGGAAAACTAAAGGGTGTGCAACATTCTGCCCTATGTAAGGAATTATCTAGCATGAAAATAATGTGTCTCAGTCTCATGTTGAGAAAGCTATTGAATTTTTGAATATTATGCAATTTGTTGACGTTCCCTTGCGACGTTCATTGGTTATGTGCAGACTGACTACAGTATTGCCATAAAGGTCTCCTGCCGTTTGGAAACTCCTGTCGGAATCGAGAAAACGGAACCTGTGCAGTCTTGTCCAACCTTTTTCTTTCATAACGAGACTAACCCGAGGCCTGTAGCTTCAATTGTTTGCGAACTATTGGGCTTTGAATATCTGAATATCTGTCAAATATCGAATGTAAAACTAACTTTACCACAGTGTTTTCATGCTGACAGAGGGCTAAACTTACCAATGACAGCTTTAAATCCTTTTTTTCATTTATTTATCCTCTGCATGGGAATATTTTTATTGGATGCCCCTGCCCACAGTTCTGTGGTAATGATGGCTTTCTGAGTGCCCTCATTGCACAGTCAATAAAATTGCCACTTGTAAAAACAGGCTTTTCAAATGTCCTCATGTATTGTTATATAATGTAACTTACTACAATAAAAGAGTGAAGGTATTTATAAGATCATTATCAATACATATCAGTCATACAAGAGTTCAAACTGTCAGTAACTATGCTCAGTAATGATGCTCAGCAAGATGCCCCCCCCCCCCACACACACACAC